>PITA01027009.1:0-21693 GCA_004023965.1 Spilogale gracilis
GGGAATATCCATGGGCTTGCCTTTTTCCAGTGAAGTCAGTTACTCTAGGAATATCTCTAAAGGAAGAAAATGTGGAATAAAGAGTTACTATCATGGCATTATTTTCTGAGCTGCGTACCAAGAGCTATAGGTACTAGGTGAAAAGTAAAATAGAGAACATTCTAAATGCTTCTATAATTCATTAACGCTATTACAGAAGTATTCATTTCCAGTTAAAATTTAATTCAAATACTTAACTTGTTTCATTGTAGGTATTATGCAGTTATTTACATTATCTGGCCCAGCTATATGTATATTTACACACACACACACACACCGGTAGCTTCAGCTCATCTCTATTCCAATCACAGTATAAACATATTCCATCTTTGCGACACCACGATCCTTTGAAAAGATAAATATTCCTTTTGTAAAATGAAGTATTTAGATGGAAGTATTCATTCAGCACTTGGCAGCATAAGAATTCATTGATTGCTTAGAGAAACCAAAAATAAACCCGCACAGCTATGCGCTGTCTAGATACAGTGAGATTGAATTCTATATGTTATTACATATATAGAATGCGTATGTTTTTGCACTTTGGGAATTTGTTGTAAATATCATAGACGCATATGTGCCTATGCGCGTGCTTCTGTCCTAGTGTGAAATCTCGGCGGTGCCTGGAAGGGCCTCCACGCTGATAGTGGGAACAAAGCGAAGAGCAGGAGGGAGAAGGAAGGAGAATAGTAATTAAGCCCCGCATTGTTCTGTCCATCCCTGGCTGCCTGCTATTGTTTTCGAGCATTTGAAGAGGAAACCTACTCATTTAGCTTTCAGAACGAATGGCTTTAATAAGGGCAGAGCGGAGAGGTGGGGTACCACGGATGACGGGGAGGCCTATCAAGGCTCCCCCTAAGGCCATTCCGTCAGAGCCGAGGACCACATGACCGTTAACTCTGCAATCAGGACAAGTTTTCAACGTCCTGGGGTGTACCCTTCAATGGCAGAAAGAGCCCTTCGGAGTCGAGAGAAGATGTATATCAGCGGTAATTGGATTCTGGCCAAGCTCTCAGGACAGTGTTAGCAATGGTGAGAGCATGGGAGGCGCCGGGCAGAGCACGGCTGGTGGGATTCGGGCCGCAGCCGCCCCGGGCTGCAGGGAGGGACAGTGGTCGCACACCGGAGCTGTTGGTTTGCCCAGGAGTCCGCGTGGCCGGTCTGTGGACTGAAGCGACCCTCCAGGTTTTGGAATGTCCTGCGGGGCGCAGCTTGGGGCCTATGGATGAGGCCGCCTCGGTTGCACTTGACTAGACAAAGCTATTTAAGGCCTGAAAGTGCCCCCCGTCTAGCCCCTTCCACGGCCGCCCCCTCCCGTCCCTTCACTCCTACTTCATTACAATCTGCCTTCAGGCTGGAATTGCCCTGCGTAAGCCTCAAATCATTATAATTACCATTATTAGAAATAGCTTGGGGAGAGGCGTTGGAACACCAAGTGAAAATGTGTGAGTGTGTCCGCTAGGCCTGGAATCACTCCTTTTGAGCTCGGGGGACCACGAGGCATTTGGGTTCCACCAAAGCCAGCTAATGCGACGGCTGTCAGCTCCACTCACCCCACCTGTCAAGAGGGGGATGCGGTGGGGTTCATTTTTTTAATTGACACCTTCCTCTCTCATTCCACGCTCTCTCGTCTCAATCTAATTCCCCCTTTCATCTTCCTTCTTTGAGAGGAATCCATTCCTCTGCTACCCGATAAAGAGAAGGGAAAAAGGCACGTGAGGAACAATGACATACGCATTATCCTCCAGAAAAGACATAGATTTGTAACAAAGGCACAAGCCAGGAAACGCAGCGAAAGTCAAAAAAATAATTGTTTATCTGATATGAGGTAGACAAGATGGACAGATGGAGAGGAGAGATGCAGAAAGTGAGGCAGTGGGAAGGAGGGGAAGGCAGGCTGAAAACGTGTTTCTCAGGTCCGGTTTCCTTCTAGTCCCTCTTGAGGCAAAGCCCAGAGCTTCCTACTGGGGAACCAGAGAACAGGATCCCATGGGAATACTCGTGTGAGTTTTCATCTCTAAGAAGGTTCAGGAACATTAGGAAGTTAAATGGGAGGTAATGCTGTTGACCAAGATCCAAGGAGAATAGAAAGAAAGGGATGTGGCAAATGGATTCTACACAGCCGCTGTGACTCAGGACCTCCCTGGCCTTGACTTTGGGCAGCCCTGAGAAGTGGGCCCACTCTGTGTTTTCTTCACACCTGATGGAAACACACCCTCCACCCCCACCCCCGGGAAAGCTCCTTCTGTGAACCTGGGCCTCGTAAGCTCTCAGGGTTGGTTTACTTGAAGTCAGATGGTGGTTTTCTTGAATGATGGTTTACTCAAAGTTAGATTGACACATATCATGTGGGACATCACTGGTTGTGAAAGGTGGAGTGGATGAGTCCCCTAAATCAAGAAATAAAGTACAATGAAGTCAGGGAAATAGGTCAGAGTCTTTATTTCAATATTGAAGCATGAATGTTACTTCTTTTTTCTCTGTTTTTTTTTAAAAGGTTTTATTTTTAATCAACTTGAGGTATAATTTACATAAATAAATGCACTCTTTTATGTGTACAATTTGATGAGCTTTGACAAATATATGGCTCTCCCCCAACACCACTTCAATTTGGAGAACTTGTCACCCCAAAAAGTTGCCTCATGCCCCTCTACACCCCCCCACACACACACCCACCATCCCTGCCCTTGGCAATTGGCTTTCTGTCACCATGGTATAGTTTCTTTTTTCTAGAATTTCATATAATTGAAATTATATAGAATGTAGCCTTTTGTGTCAGGCTTCTTATATATAAAACTTAAAAATGGTATTTTGAGATAAGTTGGTGCTTGCCTCAGAACTGTGTTCCTTTTGTCGCTGAGTGTGATTTCATTGTGGGAAAATACCACAATTTGTTTACCCATTCATCCATTGATGGACATTTGGATCATTTCCAGTGTGGGGCTCTTTTGACTAAAGCCACCATGAATATTTGTGCACAAGTCTTTGTGTGACATATATTTTCACCTCTCTTAGTTAAACACCTAGGACTTAGACTCCTCAGTCATACAGTAACTTTATATTTAATTTTATAAGAACTACCATGCTGTTTTCTGAAGTGGTTATACCTCTAGCTCTTCTTAAAGAAGACCATACTATCTTTTCCACAAAGGAAAAATAAGATTTTACTTACAATGATAGAAATAGGCCAGTTGGTAAGGACTTCTTCGTGTTCCATAAAGCTGTCTTTATGCTCTGATAAATAGTTTGAATTACACCATTTTTAAAATTAAGTAACTTGAAGGAGCAACTGGATGGGTCAGTCGGTTGAGCATCCGACTATTCATTTCTGCTCGAGTCATGATCTTGGGGTCATGAGATTGAGCCCCACATTGGGCTCCATGTGCTCAGCACAGTCTAGTTGGGGTTCTCTTAATTAAGATTAATATTAAGATTTAATTAAAATTAAATTAAGTAACATTGAAGTAAAACCCCTCTTCTTCTTCTTCTTCTTTTTTTAAAGATTTTATTCATTTGACAGAGAGAAACACAGCGAGAGAGGGAACATAAGCAGGGGGAGTGAGAGAGGGAGAAGCAGGCTTCCCGCCGAGCAGGGAGCCTGATGTGGGACTCGATCCCGGGTCTCCGGGATCATGTCCTGAGCTGAAGGCAGGTCAAGCGATGAAATCCTACAGCCAACTGAGCCACCCAGGCACCCCTCACTTGCCTACTCTTGTCTAGGAGCTTTTTACTCTGAAACCTGCTCTGGTGCCTTAAATGGGCTCCATATTCCGCTCCCTGCCTTTTGAGTAAATAATCACGTGACAAAGCTCAAGAAATATTTGGTTGTGGGTTTTATTTTTCCACCTCGGCTGCTGCTGTGTTACCTGGCAGGCTGTGTTCTACACACTGCTTGGTTCTCTCGCACAGCTTGTGGTAAGTGAAATTATTCCAAGATTCAATGAATACCTGCTATTGAGTGGCTTCCCTAACCACCCAAACTGGTCTTTTGTTAGTGGTTATTGAGAGAATTGTCACAGCCATTGACCTACTCAGTTTTACTTCAAAAGAAATGAGCATTTTTCTTTCCCTTTCATTTCTAAAAGCAGATATGGCAATTTGCTTAAATTGCTGTCTTTAAAAGTTTAGATGATTATACTTTTCCCCCCTCTTGCCTTTTTTCTTCCTTTTCATTGAAGTTGCTCAGTGCCGTCCCTTTTCTCTGGGATTGGACACCGTTCGTGCTGCAGCCTTTATGAGGAACTCTGTGTGTGTGTGTGTGTGTGTGTGTGTGTGTGTGTGTGTGTGTGTGTGTGTTTCCTCACACATTAGCAATCATTTACTTGAGATCTCAGAGGCAATATAGGTTATATTGAAATATTTAAGGAACACTTTATATTTTAATGATAGGGTCCATTTCTTTAGGTACAAATAGCAGAGTTCTATAGCTTAAAAAGAATGTAACTGCACCCATAGAAAGCCTCGATTCTTTGGGGAGAAAGCTCTGGTAGCTACTAGCCTCTGATGTAAGAGTAAGCGAGATCAGTGATGTTTTAGAGATTTTTATATTTGAGAAAGAGACCTTGATATCAGTATGAGGAGAGGAGATAAAAGTTCCGAGTGAAGGACTGACTAGGGATGGGGTGCAGGGAAGAGTGGGGTAGCGATGAAATCCTACAGCCCGTTGGTGGAGGCCAAGAGCATCCTGGCCACTGATTCAGTACCCTAGGTTTAGTTCCCGTGGGTCACAGGTTTCTTGACTGTGGTCTGTGACCATGGCCACAAAGCATTTTGAGCCATTATTTCACGCCGTGTGCTTTCTATGTGCTGAGCCATTTGATGGAGAAAATATATTCTAACTAATAGTATGAAAAGCATAAAAAATACGGAAAAGACCTGGTTCTGTCTTCAGAGAACTCAGTTTAGTGGCCATAAACTTGATGACCGAGAGCAACAGCTACATTGCAAATAGGTGACTATGTCCGAGAGAGGACAGGTGGACGGAGGAAACAAACTTGTCACTAATTTTGGAGGTGGAAGAGGAGACCCACAAAGCACAGACGCTGGTAATAGGGGTTTATGAAGTATGGGATTAGTATACGGACTGAGTACTTGATATGTACCAACGATCTGTGTAAGGTACTTGGGATTCAAATGTGGATTCATTAATTAATTTGCAAAATATTGAATATGTATCTATTATGTGCTGAGCATGAAGAAGACATTCATTATCTTTGCTCTCAAGGAACTCACAGTTGATATAACAGACAGATATATGATCAACTGTTTTTAGTACCTGAGAATAAGGCCTATATGATATAAATGTTTGCAAAATTCTATGGTAAGGCAGAAAAGTGAAAATTAGCTCTACCTGCGGATATTGATATTTGATCAGTGTTACTAGATACAGGATAAAGATTGCAAAACCTTCAGACTTGAAATATTACTAAGCATTGTAGGTAAAGCTAGAAAGATCTAACAAGAGGGGTGCCTGGGTGGCTCAGTTGTTCACACAACTGCCTTCGGCTCAGGTCATGATCCCGGAGACCCGGGATCAAGTCCCACATCGGGCTCCCTGCTCAGCGGGAAGCCTGCTTCTTCCTCTCTCACTCCCCCTGCTTGTGTTCCCTCTCTGGCTGTGTTTCTCTCTGTCAAATAAATAAAATCTTTAAAAAAAAGATCTAACAAGAGAAGATGGACAAGAGCCAGTAATTTAGGTATGTGTGAGTGTTGTTGTTGGCGCTAGGAGGGGCTAGTTAGTTCTTCCTCTTCTTTGTAACTATGTGGTCTTAATAGTTTTATTCAGGTATACACAGGGAGACTCATTTTCTATGACATAGGCAGAGAAGTTGGCCAAGTAGTCCCAGGGGCTCTTTAAGGCACATGGAGTGAGAATAGCCCCCAGGGGCCATCAGAAACATATCTCTGGATTCAGTGGGCCAGGAGGACATTTTGGTAAATTCTTCTTAGTGATCCAGAATTCGTATGATTTAGATGTATGCTTTTACTATTCCAAAGATTGCTGGATAGATTTCTGAGGTTATAAATTGCAATTCCTGTTAACAAGCAGCCAGAAAGGGTCCTCTAAGTAAAAACGTACTTCAGATCCAAGAGTGAAAGAATGATGGTGTAGTAGATCAGAGTCGTTCGCTCCTGTCATTTAAATGTAATATCTGTACAAGGAAGGAACTGCAGAAATGGGCTGGGGTCCCTGTTGGTTGCACTGATAGGAGGGTAGCCAACCTCTTCTTGTTTTGTTTTTTTTTTTCTTTTTCACTATACTGCTCTAATAAATGGTGAGAGTGTTTTAATAAGTCCCCTGACCATCATCGTAGTTATGATCTCTAGATGAAGACAACTATGGCAGGCTGCTGTCCTAGGAGGCTATAGTGAGTGTGTCTGTGTGTGTGTGTGTGTGTGTGTGTACACACACGCGTGTGCTTGCTTGATTTATGAACCACCAAAGCCACAGTGAAGTCCTCGGGTGAAAATCACCTACATTAGCAGCAAAGAAATGTCATCATCAATTCTAAGAGAGACTTACAGACTTGGAGCTAACAGCCAATGGTTTTATTCTTTTAAAATAGAGATTTCTTTTTTTTTTTTAAAGATTTATTTATTTATTTGACAGATGGAAATACAGCTAGAGAGGGAACACAAGCAGGGGGAGTAAGAGAGGGAGAAGCAGGCTTCCTGCTGAGCAGGAAACCTGATGTGGGGCTTGATCCCGGGACTCCAGGATCATGACCTGAGCCGAAGGCAGTCGCTTAACCGACTGAGCCACCCAGGCGCCCCAAAAAATAGAGATTTCTTTAAACTTTCTAGGCAAAACCATAGCCCATCTGGAAAAATATGCAAATTTATGGGCAGGAAGAAAAGCTGAGAGTTGTAGTTTTCATCTAAGGGCCAAAATAAAAATTACCCATCTTTGAAAGACAGTGTTCCAGGCCCCTTTAAACTTGGCCCGTCCCCAGCTGCTTTCCCGGCTGCCCCATCGCCAGCCCAGCTCCTGAGCTCTCCCTCCCAGTACCCTCCGTGGATGACGTCACCTGGTTCTCCTTCCCATCAAGCTCAAGGACTCTGGGTCAGGGCACAATTCAATTCCAGGGCTTGAATCCTGGCATAGCCACGGAATAATGTGGTTTATAAAGTTTCTCACTTTCTCTTAACACCTGTTTCCTGGCATGAAAGACAGAGGTATTAATGTCTGCATTGCAAAACCATCGAGACAACCATGGGTGGTGACGACTCGGCAGCTTTGGAGTCTTGAAGAGAAAAAGTACCTTTTCTACTCACACTGCAATCAATTGTAGAGAAACTCCAGGAAACCTGCAGAGACTTGATATTTTTTCTATTCTAGGTAGGAGGAGAAAAGTCTTCAAAGCCTTCAACTATGGGGTATGGGTGTTACTTATGGACTGGAGGATCCCTTCTGTATCCAACACTGAGGGTCACAAAACTGGATTTCCAATAGGAGGCTCCTGCTAACCAGGGAATGAATGCATGAAAAATTGATACATTGAAGCCAGTTTCTACATTAGAACTCCGGGTATCGACTTGAGGCAACTGCTATATAAAAACACCCCTTTTTTAACCTCCTTAACCACTGACTTAAAAAAAAAAAAAAAGAAAGGAATCAGAGAGCTGCAGCTTAACTCAAAACAAAACAAAACAAAATAAACACAGAGATTATTTTAACCAAATTTGGGCTTATATTTAGAGATCTGCAGACTGGGGGTTAATAGTCTTAGCCAGCTTGCTACTTGAAAATGCTAGAGGCACGGCTTCTGCGAGTGACTGTAGAGCAACTGACACTGATGAATGCCAAGTGGTAAGGAGTGACTTCATCATAGAGCGGAGATGTCACAGCTTTGCATCCCACTTACTGGACGGAAGGAGTGGCATCAAGCTTTGACTCCAGTAACAGGATCGACTTTCCTGCCGCGGGGTCAGTTCCCGGCAAACAGCATGGACGCCAGAGAAGCCAGCTAGACCGGGGGGTGGGGGATCGGGTGCCCCAGTTGGGACCGGAGCTGTGGCCTCCTTCCACGCGGTCAGTGACATCACAGTAAGAGTACCATGATAATAGTAAGGCTTATGGCCACGATGACAAGTTTGATAACGGTTCCAGGGATCTGTTTTGTTCACTTTCTTCCTTCCAGCCGTCTTGGTTGACTCCGACATTGGAATTGTTCCTTTCTCCTTTCCTTCTTTCTCTTTCGATCTCTGACTCTCTTATGTTTACTTAGATATCCTCAGGACTCAAAGATCCAACACTCGTAACCCTCACTACCCGCTGTTTTGATCTTTTTCTAGAAAACTTTCTTCCCTCTGCTGCTGTTGGAAATAATGGTCTATGTCCCCAGCACTTTGGCACACCCTGTGTGCCAGGCCCCTCAGAATTTATTAGGTAGTGTCTGTAAACCTGTGCATCATCTTTTATATGCGTTTCCAAAATTGATTCCAGAGAAATCCAGGATTCTCTTAGACAGTTTAGCAACCCCGTATCACTAAGCTTTAGATCTATCTGCTGGCAGCATTAAAAAAACTGGTGGCTTAAAGAATAGAATTGTGGAATACAATTCCCAACGTGAGTCCTCAGAGAACCAGGGACCTTAGAAAGCCATCATTCTGCATTGAAATTCCATCCTCAAGAACCCCTCATAATTTAGCATCACTGCTGGGTTTCCAGCCATCGCTTCCGTGTTCCAGGCAGTAAGGAAGGGCAGAGAAAGTTAGGAAGGGCATACTTCCCATCTGAATTATTCCTTTAAGGACCCTTCTTAAAACCTCCCGTATAACACTGTCACATACGTATTATTGTCCAGAACTTGGTCCCATGACCATTGATAGCTTAAAGGAAGCCTGAGCGTGTAATCATTTGCCTGAGCTTATTTTCTAAATACATTGGATTTAGAGGAGGAAAGGTGGGATTGATATTGGCTAGGCAACCAGAAGTCTGAGGGGCTGTAAGGACTTGTCGCATTAATCTTGACGACTTGATGATACCTTTGTTCTATACACCAGAAAATAATACCAGGAGGTGGGGGTCCCAGAACCTCAGAGGGGCGTGGCGGAATTTCAGGAACACCAGAAGACACAGGCAAACCACACGCACGTTCAACACCAAGCTGAAATTAGAAATTCAAAGTAATGTGTCTGACTCAACAGTAGATTATGCTTCCTAGGCTCATCTTTTTTTTTAAAGCAATCTTTTTTTTTTTTTTAAGATATTATTTATTTATGTGACAGACAGAAACACAGCCTGAGAGGGAACGCAAGCAGGGGGAGTGAGAGAGGGAGAAGCAGGCCTCCCGCCGAATGGAGAGCCCAATGCGGGGCTCGATCTCAGGACTCCGGGATCATGACCCAAGCCGAAGGCAGATGGTTAACGACTGAGCCACCCAGGTGCCCCATCCTAGGCTCATCTCTAACCTAATCTTACAACTTCGGGAGATTCCCTCTTCTCTATTCTATTGTTCCTTACTTCTTTATGTTTGGATCGAGACATCACAGATCGTCTGTAATTAATATTGAAGAACTTCTAGCCACAACATCTCCTATGTGTCCAATGAGCAAATAGTTACAGCACACAGCTCTCTTATGTTGAAGGAAGTGTGGCACTCATGGTCATTCTGATATAATTATATAGCCTCCATACCCCATGTCTTTCAATCCATTGCCTTATTGGATCTTTGCAACAACCCTGCAGGGCAGTGGTAGTGTCTCATCTAGGGGAAAAGATCCTGTTCTAGTTTAGTTCTGCTTCCCCAATAGCTACAACAGTGCCTGGAGTATGACAGTCACCCGGTAAATAATTTCTCCCTCTCTTCCATAGTCACTGCATGCTCAGGGGTGAAAGGGTTAATAAACTGAGGTCCTAGACATGTCCTCTACTCTGATGTAGCTGTGGACCAGGAGGGAGATATATAGGTAATTTGAGGTGCGTTTATTCGTCAGCATAGGTAGAAATTTCACAAGGGTCCCTAATCTTAGTTGAGCTATTTGGTCTAATGTCGTATGTGAGAAGATAGGGTGTGTGGGGACAGGGAGGGGATGGGTGCGAGGTGGGGGGAGGGAGGGTTGGTATCTTGTCTGATTACCTGTCATCAGCAAGACTGTACTCCATGTAATATACCACGCTCGCAAGGCAATATTTTTATTCTCTACACCATGCTTAGATGGTAGTACTTTATTGCCTACACCAGACTTGCAGGTTAATACTTCTATTCTCATTTTAAAGATGGAGAAACTGAGTCTGAAAGAGGAAGAAAGTCGCTCAAGGTCAACATATCTTGTAAATGGCAACGCTGATATTAAAACCCATATTCTTTTCCACGGTGCCACATTGCCTCTCCAAGGAGGAATATCAGAGCAGGACACTTAAACTTTACAGTGAAAAATAGAAGGAAAGCACGGGCCACAGACTGAGCAATGGCCTGGAAATTAGAATTACTGAATTCTCTCTTTCCCCGGACGCTGCCCTGGGAGGAGTCTTTATCATCACATGCTGCCTGCTGAACGTGCTTTGTAAAGAATCGAGCCTTTGTTATACACATGCTATTTCATCTTCACAGTAGCGGTTATAGCTACACCGACACTCTACCCTTATCAAATTGAGCTCATAATATTGTTTCTTGGCCCAAGCTATGTACTAATGTGTTGGGAAGTGTGTAGAGAACCAGAGATGAGGTGCCTCACTGTACACAGTCAGTCTGTAAAGTGGTTTCGGATCTTCTCCTTGAGCTGCATCATCTACATTTAAAGCACCCAAAGAAAGGAGGAGTGATAGTAATGACATCAATTCAGCAGTCAGCAGTGGCGAACTTAGTCAGCTACAAGGACGCCAGAGATTCCAATTATTTTCTGCCAATTTACTCCTTCTGTGAAGTGTCTAATAAAGACATTAGCAGAGTGAGAGACCAGCTGAGATTAGACCTTTCCAAGAGCCTTTAGAAATTTCTTATGTATTTGTATGACACAGAGAGAGACACAACTAGAGAGGGAACACAAGCAGGGGGAGTGAGAGAGGGAGAAGCAGGCCTCCTGCTGAGCAGGGAGCCCCATGCGGGGCTCGATCTCAGGTCTCCAGGATCATGACCTGAGCCGAAGGCAGACGCTTTATGACTGAGCCACCCAGGCGCCCCGAGCCTTTAGAATTCTAATTTCTTTGTGAATTCTGCTGCATACTTTCATATGTGTGTATATGACCCAGTTCCATTGATGTTAGTATAGTCCTGCATGCCATTCTCCTCTGGATACTGTTCTTTTCTACTCCAGTCAGAGTCGACATTACTGACTCGTGTGCTTTTGAAGGATCCTGCCAACGTGTCTCCATCGCACATCCTAAAAATCAGCATTCAAACAGTCTCTCGTGGATCTGTCGCCACATGGCCCTTGGCAGGGCTTTCTGATAGAATATAGAACATGTATATTTTTAAGTGGCCATCCTAAGTACTTTGAAATAAAGTAGTGAATCTACTTTTCCTAGAGCCAAAGAAAAGCTAAGAAAGTCAGCTTTCAGGTGCCGAAAATACTCAGAATTACTTTTCCTGTGCTTGGCTTCTTTGGGGTCGGAGGCTCCTAACAGACAGAAAAGTACTGGGAAGCGCTCCGCTCATACCTCTTGGTCTACTCAACCTGGGAATTGTAGATAAAAGTAATAATAGGTGGTCAAACACTTAAATGTAACTTGGGTAAGTTCTGGAAAATAGTTGTTTTTTTTTATCTACGTGTTTCCCGTCTAGATTTCTTACCAGTTCTCATGTTAGCAGCAACAGTTTTATATTGCTTTTACATGTATTATCTCAGATTTTTTGCCCAGAATTCCGTGGGGTCCTCATGGATGCATGTGATGACATGGAGGGGGGGGCACGCAGGGGAGGGTGAGGCGAGGCGGGCAGGTAAGTTCCTACAGGATTTCACTTTTCTCCTGCAGTGAAGGCACCTCGGTCCAGTTTCATATTATGCTTCCAAATTACCCTAGCGAAAGGATTTCATGTTTCACAAAACCCAAAACTCTTTGCAAAATCACTGTATTTTCTCATTTTATTATTTCCCCGACTCTTTGAGAGGCTGTTGTTCCCTTTCTACAGATGAGGGACTGAGGGGTGAGCAGATGGGGTGTGCAGGGAGCCTTTAATGCGGAAGTCACCAAGGACCAGCTCAGATTCTGATCTGCTGACTCTAAATTTTATTTTCTTAACACTAAATTCAGACACCTTTTCCCAGGTTTAAATATTAGTAAATTTGAGAAAGATCTTTTTCCTTTTAGCAGATCCAGACTCTCAGGAGTACTATGTTTGTAACTCTCCTACTAATGTTTATGCGGCACCTGTGTGTGTGTGTGTGTGTGTGTGTGTGTGTGTGTTGCACATATATGTATTTGAACATACAAGAAAGGGGGACAAAAGCTAGGATAAGGACAAGTGTGGTCGTGTTTAAATTCTTGACCTGTTATGGGTGTAATATGACAGTGCATTTGGGTATATTTTGTGTTCTGCTACCAGATCTTAGAACAGAATAGCCCTCAACTCTGGGTAACCAGAAGCAAGTTACCTACCTCTCCGAATCCTGAATGACCACAGGCATGCTAGAAATGAAAGTATCTGCCACTTTCCACAGGAAGAACAGGCAATGCAGGATTTTGTTTTGCCATTTCTTCTTGGCCTGAGGAGTAGAGACGTTATGAGATGATGAACCATCCTTTGAGTGGAGACGCTCGTTGACGAGGCTCAACTTGATCTGAGTTGTAGTGAGACCAGGGAAAAGGATGAATGGGGTTGTAAGACATGTTAGGGTTTGGCAGCTTTAGGATTTTGCTTAGATTGGAGCTTAACAGCTGGAAGATAAGGTTTACAAATCAAAGCAGAAATATTTCTTACTCCATCTCCTAAGGTATATGCTGACCACGAGTAGTAAAATAATATACACCAAACAGCTCATGAAGAAAGGTCTACCCACCATTTGAACTTCAAAATGAAGTTTAGCCAATGTGAGAAATAGCATGGGTGCCATTCATTCTTTTTGTTTGTTTTTTTGTTTGTTTGTTTGTTTGACAGCAAAAGTCAGGGTATTGCTAATGACACAAATAGACCATCAGGATTTGAGATGCAAAGCATTAATCACTAAGAGCCTCAAATTCTTTATTCAAAAGAGAAGATACAGAAAGACCGTATCACACCATAAATAATGATTGTGTGATCAAAGATGTGTATGTGCTTGTCTCCAAGGATAGCAGGGAGAGGGGCAGCTCGTCAGGGCTCACCTGACTTCCACTGCTTCATGATTCCTGCATGTTGGCTTCTAGAAGCAGTCATGTGTATCAAAGGACAGGCCAAGAGATAATTAAGTGGAAATAAGAACCCTACGTCTAGCCTCTTTCTGAAGAAATCAGCAAATCCTCCTAATCAGTTCTGATTCCTGCTGGCTGGGTTGCCAAGGTCAGTGTAATAGTCATTAGAAGAGGTCATGGCACGCTCTGTGACCTCGATCATCTAAGGTTAAATAATACGTCATTAAAAGGGTCAGTCAGAGAAGAGCAGATTTTTTCCCTGTGATTCACTTATTTTGCAGAAGCCTCTGGCTTCTTGGAAATTTCTATTGCAGATTTCAAATCTCACAGCAGAAATGTTTATACATTGCCGTTTTGCTGAATTCAGAGGATGCTCTCTTGGAGCTGATGACACAGTGGGGTTGTGGTTTTGGGGAGCAAATACCCACGACATCTGTCCTCCATTCTGGATGAGGAGAAAGATCACCTCATTGCATCAGATTTTGCATGAGGATTTGAACATATCACCCTAACCTTAACAGGAGCCCCTCAGGCTGGAGTGGGGATGCAGATAGTGGTGGAGGATGGAGAAGACAGGAGGAAATCTTTGTACAGGAGGGAACTGGAAAGAAAACACTCACAATTCTATAATAGGTTTGATTTCAGCCTCACCTTGACATTACAGTCTCCCTCTGGGAAAACTTTTCAAGCCACCAAAAGTAGGGAAAATCAAGTATAGCTAAAGCCCTAGGATGTCCTTCCTTCTCTTTATGATGATCCAGACACTATTAAGGCAGCACAAGAAATTGGGAAAATAAAAGAAAAAATACTGGTAGTCCTGTCCCCCGAAAACAGGAAGACATTGTACATTTTGTTATTATCCTTGTTGTGATCCATTTGTAGGCTGGTAATTAGATAGATAGATAGATAGATAGATAGATAGATAGATAGATAGATAGATAGGGATACGATTAGAGAACTAAAATTGGAACATACACAAGTATCTTGCTTATCACTAAACTAACAAAACAGTATAGAGCTTTCTCATGTTGCTATATTACTTTCAAAGAATTATTTTCGACAACTCCTTAATAGTCCTTAGAGTTTTTAAATTATTTCAACTCTTAAAGATTTATTTATTCATTTGAGAGACAGAATGCATGCATGGGGAGGGGCAGAGGGAGAGAATCTTGACCAGACTCCGCAGTGAGCATGGAGCCCGACGTGGGGCTCGATCCCACAACCCTGAGATCACGACCTGAACCGAAACCCAAGAGTCAGACGCATAACCAACTGAGCCAGCCTGTCGCCCCTCCTTCAATAGAGTGTTAAGGGTAACTGCCCTAAGAAACAGGTGAAATTAATGAAAAATAGCATTTATTACTATGAGTTCCTGAGCAGACACAGGGAGACAAAGATCTATTTTTGTTTTTCCTTCAAATTCTGCAAAAACCTGCTTGTCAGCCACACAAAAGTGAGATGAAGTACATATTCGGGTATTTGGTTGGAGTTGCTGGAGAGTTTTGGTAGATCTGGCCATTCACATGTGCTTGTTTTTGCTACATAAGGTAGGCCTGGGCCCTTGACCACACACAAAACTTTCTACAAGGACAGGAGCTAGAGGATGTTTGGGTGGATGGATGAGTGGATAGGAAGGAGGGAATCTGTCTGTCTGTTTTTGGAGCACAAGTGCGTGGTTTGGGAGAACCACAGACCAAGTCGGTAGAGAAGCCTGCCTTGTCTGATACCGGTTAGCATCTGGTCGACCAAGAATCAGGATGTGGGAACAATGGTTTGAGTGAGTGAATCCAGATACACCTAAGCCTTTCTCTTTGCTTTCAATAAAAGGCTGAGACTTAAGCAAGAACATTCCTGCTTAGAGAACACTCTATATTACCTTAAAAAAAAAAAAAGCAACTTCATTTCTTTTTAAAGAAATACTTCAAATGAAGTAAACACCGAGCCAAAGCCAACAGAGTATTGCAGTTCTCTCAAGTTGTATTTAAAAGGAGCTTTCAACTGAGGGTGGGTGGTTGTGTGTGTGTGTCTGTGTGTGTGTGTGTGTGTGTGCGTGTGTCTGTGTGTGCGTGTGTCTGTGTGTGTTTCCTGAGTGCTCATTGCTAACCGTGTGGTGGCCTTTCTTACTAAAAGCATGTGTGTGTCTTTGTGTGTGTATGAAATACCTGAGAATACAGTATTTAGACCCCATTAGTGAAGGTAAAAATGTACAGATAAACTGTATCATTTGTGGCTATGATACGGCTACTGTCAGAATAACAGGCTATTTTGACAGTTGCTTTATCTTTACTCTCACTGAGCCTACAATAAGAAACTAGTTTCTTAGCAACTAAAATATATTCTCATACAAGAGTATTAAAAAAGAAAAAAGCCCATAAAAGAAAAGCTAGACCCGGAGTTAATATCTGGACCAGCTATTCTGGTGGGGGTGGGGGGTGAAATTGATCTGAAATAGTATGATTTCCTCTTGCCAGGCCTGCTGCCTGGGGGAGGCCTTGGTGGCCCAGGCAGCTTTTTCTCCCAGAGTCTGGATGCTAGAGCAGGTGGTAGCTTGCAGGGGGCTAGGGGAAGACTTTGCCTTTCCTCTTTCTTCTTCCTTTCAGTGTCTTTTTAAACGTTTTTAAGTGTCCCGTATCTTATATCTGGGGAGGAAAGTTCTGGAAGAACTAGCCCATAAGTTCTGGAGCAGAAAGCCTGGATTCAGGTTTGTCTTCATTGTAACTTGTAGCCAGTGGTTGATGCATCTTTTGAAGTTTTTCGGTCGTGTTCTGATACAGCCATAAAAGGGTCTGAAATTCCCTAGGGCTAGAGTTCTCAAACGATGGTCGAGGGATCCTGAAACCCTTTTAGGGAACCATGAAGTCAAAACCATTTTGTTAACAATGCTAAGAAATTACTCGCCTTTTTCACGCTCAGTGTTTATTGGGTCTACGGTGGAGTGTTCTAGAGGCGCCGCGGTATACGATATTGGTGTGGACAGAATGCACAAATCGGACAGTCTGCCTGCCTTCTGTGAGGTCACACAGTAAAGAGATTTGCAAAATTGAGGTGCCTGGGTGGCATAGTCAGTTAAGTGTTGAACTCTTAATTTCAGCTCTGGTGGTAATCTCAGGGTGGTGAGATCAAGCCCCACGTCGGAACTCATGCTCAGCATGAGTCTGCTTGAGATTCTCTCTCTTCCTCTCCCTCCACTTTCCAAATAAATGAATAGATCAATAGATAAAATCTTAGAAATGAGTTGCAGAAGTCAAACACTTCATTACATTTTTTCAAAAATAGTATTTTTCATAAAATTATGTGGACGTGTAATGGGTTTGTTATTGTTTTAAAATTGATAAGAATGTAGAGGGGTCCCAAGCCCAACATGTTTGAGAACCACTGGTTTGTTTGTTTGTTTGTTTGTTTGTTTTTTAAGATTTTATTTATTCATTTTTGTGTGAGAGAGAGAAGGAGCATGAGCTGGGGAGCAGGCACATGGAGAGGGAGAGGCAGATTCCCCACTGAGCTGGGAGCCCCACACAGGGCTCCACCCCAGGACCCTGGGCTCACGACCTGAGCCAAAGGCAGACGCTTAACCGACTGAGCCACCCAGGTGCCGGAGAACCTCTAGTTATAAAAACTGATGATCTCTGCGTTTGTGGGATCCGTGACTTTGTGGGAAGCACCAATACGATTTCCTTTCGAATGCTGTGGAGGTTTCAGAGCAGCTCCACAAGAAATGAGCGTGTTAGAGGTGTCGGCAGTCAGCACATCCGTGTAGCACATGCCGGGATTTTGTTCCTCGCCCTCAGCGCTTGGACACTCCGGTGGACAGAGAATGCGCTCTTAACAGGGATTTCCTCTTCAGGTGCCACAGCCAGTGCATTTCTAAGGACAAGGGCCTCCGCAATATCTAGGTGCTGCCCTCCCCAAGACCGCGAGCCCCATCACCATTCCAGAACAAGATCTAAGAAATAAGACAGAGGGGAGAATGCAGAATACAGAAGGAGGAGAGGGGGGAATTGTTAATTAAGCTCTATTAAATATTAATTGAAATATAAATTCAAAATCTCACCAACTCCTGACAGTTCTATAATCTTAATTAAGTGGTGGGGCCTGTTGCCCCACGGTGTTGTTGGGCGTATTGGGGGAATAAAGAGAGCCTCTGCTCATAAACACCATGAGGGCTTTATTAATCCAAGGCATTTGCCAATAAAGTAGATGGGAAAGTGGACAATAATAATAATTCTGTGGACCGTGGAAGAATTGAAGGGGCGGTTTCGACGTGGTGAGCAGTGTGGTGGGTTAGCTGATGTGCCCCAGGCGTGCAGGTGCAGCCCATCACTGGGGCAGGAGGTGAGGCCTGTTCGCGGTCACAGAAGTGTCTCTGTGCACTCGGGAAAAGTCTGTGGCCTCCATGGGGTTAGTATCAGGTTTTCAGCCACCTTGAAGGGGAGGATCGTGTGTGTATGTATTTGGCATGAAATTTTTCAAAGAACGGAACTGGAGGAGGGCTTTTGGAGATGAATTCAATAGCAGACGTGAGGAAGTTTGTATTTTGCACATTTTTCGTTGATGGGGTTGGTGGAAGGACAGCGAGAATGACATACGCTGCAAGAGACTGTTAAAAAGCACACAATATCGTCTAAACATTTTTGTTTCTTCCAGTTCTTTCACAATTGTTAAAAAGTGCGCGGCATGGGGTTCTGAGTTTTCTTAGGTGGCACAGCTCCATTGTGAAAATAATTTCTGAGTTAAATCATCAGCTCTTTGCCTTTGTTTCTAAAAAGTCTCTAGATGAAGGGGCCAATCCTGTCTGGGTAGGAAAGAGGGGTGATTTGAATTCTCCTTCTTTGGTTTGGTCTGATTTGTGGCAGCACTTCCTTAGACTAATGTGCTTTGCATTTGCCCCTGGCCTGTCGGCCCCCGCATCTGTGAGACTGATGTCCCCATGGGAATGGACATCGTGGCCTGTGCGACCCCGCCGGCCCCAGTGTGGTTTTGCCAGGCCCGTCTGGGAGGGACGCAGCAGGCCTGTGGTTCTGACCCCATTGGTTCTTGGAAACAAGAGTGGCTCCCCCCCCCCCCCCCCGGGCCGCTGTGGCTGGCTGGCTGGCTGGGTCACGCGTTGCTCTCTTACTCCCCGTATGTTAGCAATTTGGCTGTGGTCTCTTGTCTTTCCTTTTCAGTTTGGGCCTGAGCAGTTTGCTAAAGAATGTGGATAAAGGCTCCCGATGTTGGGAGCAGGCATGAATGCAATCTGAACAGTGTCTCCTTACCCTGCGAAGGGGGCCGAGTGGCCTTGAAAGGCCCCCGAGAGGACAGATGGCAGCTTAGTGTGACCAGGAAGGGGTCCGCATTCCTTGCCTTCCTTGAGGGCAGAACAAATAAAAGCATTTTCGCACGGGCCGTTCGAAGCGTGGGCTCGGGCAAGTGCATGTCTCGGCAGGGCTGCAGTGGGGGCGGGGGGATTTCGCGCTCCGCACCCCTCCTCCCTCGGCGTGCCCAGGTGTCCGTGCACCTGCCGTGTCCCGCCGCCTGAGAGCCCCGCTCCCTCGTGGACAGGAACACGGGTCTGTGGCTCACGGAGGAAAAACCAGAGGCTGGACACCTTTCGAGAACTTGGCAGGGGCTTCCCTGATTCACTTCGGAGTGTTTCTTTTCTTGAAGCCGGTGCGGGATCTGGGGTCTGTGCTGCTGACGTTTTAGAACATGAGAAAGAGCCTCAGTAAGAGCCAAGTATCTGCCAGACTGTGTCGGGAGAACCTTTATCATTTCTGTCAGATACATCACAACTTGCTTGTCTTACCATACATCTTCCTAAATGTGACAGAATATTCAGCTGTTATTAATTGAATACTCTCTAATTTAACTGCTTAGCAGGAGAAAGAGTGACTGGTTTGTTTCAACACGTAAAACTGGCATCAACCTGTATGTGAATTTCCATGCAGTTGCCTTGCAGGGCCTGGGGGGGAAAAACTCGTTCTGGTAAAGAGAAATGGCTACCTTGCTTTTCAACAGGATGACTAAATTCAGTGTATTGTTCTAAAACAATAGAGGGGTGGGTGTGGGAGAGAGAGATATACATATTAGGGTGCTATCCCTCGTTTTTTTGTGATAGGTGCATCCTCCTACAGCTCCCGAAGTCGTTCAGCTCACCCAGAAGGTTCCGTGGCACAGTGGCTCTGTTATCCGACTGCTTGGAAGGCTGAGCTTGATTCCTCTGTCTTTATCTTTTCCATCCACAAATGTAAACAGAGAGCCCTGCAAATTTCTATATAACATTGACTGGGATGCTGAGATTAAAACGTAAGGCGCTAAGGGTCCATTTGGAGAGAGTCAGTGATAACTGCAGCTTCTCTGTCTGTGGCACTTTGGTGGGAAAACAAAAGCCAATCCTCTGTCAGCTTCTGCAGCCCTCCTCCGAGAAACCACAGGAGATTCCGATTCATCAATCTGGGGACAAACCGGGGTATCCACCGGACATCCCCCTACACAGGCGTGGATTTTTCACATATATTTATGTTCATGTCCCTGTGGGACTTTTCAAAAAGAAGAGAGAAACATGCAGTCAGTGCCACAACACCTCTAGGTAACACGTACAGCGTGCTTTTCTTAAATGCATTCAGAGGGTGACGGTACGTGGACGCCAGACTTGGCCTGAGCCAAGCACCCTCAGCAGTGGAGTAAAGCGAGGCGAACGATCGTGTCCCCAACTCTGCCATGAAGGTCAGCGGAGTGTGCGCGCCAGTGCTTTGCAGACTTGGTTGAGAGTCCCACGCCGAGGACAGAGAAGAGCATACCTATAGTCCTTCGAATCACCCATCATGGGACTATTAGCTTGAGTGTTCTGGAAAATATTATTACCCCCAGGGCGCCATGTAACTCCCTAGCTCCTGACTGGCTGCCAACAGGGCTCTCTCTGGGCTGCAAAGTTGGAGCTCCCCTGGCAAGTTGCCAGGGTTTTAAGAAGGCTCTGGGGGCCCAAGGTAATCTCCTGGTGCCAGTCAACATTCATCGTAAAACCCAATTCAGAAAAATCTCCCCCGCGTTCCCCTCTGCACCAAGCTAGCTGGCACTCAAAGACTGTCATCGTTGGCACATCGCCTCTTATTTTAGGGGGACGGCTTTTGCTTCGGGGTGGCATGGAGAAGGGGATTATTTGCACTGTGGCTTTTGATGTAAGCCATCATTGTCATATTATATGAATAGCGTTGCATAGGGATGGCTGAGCGCAAAGACTAGCCCCCCTTCCGTCCCTCATGCTGCCCTCTGTAACCCACATCCTGGTACAAAAGCCTTAGGGATTTTTCCCCCATCTGTAGTCTTATGGAAAACAGTGGTCTCCATTGGAAGCCTCAATTTTTTAAAAAAGGCCCCTTTAATTTGGGCCTTGCAAAACATGTTAAAAATTAGAAGAGTGTTTTTCCCCCAAAGAAATAATTTACACATTTTTTTACATAGAAATGCCATCCACATATGCTCACAATCATATTTATAATGACTTCTTCTTTGGTGTCATTTTAAAAAAAATACACTTGGCCACGGGGTTTCTTAAGATACCCTAACATTGTGTGCTTAGTCCAGAAATTTAAAAAAGCATCACATAAATTTTGGTCATTGAGACTAGAGAAGCCTATGTAGTAAAAATACCAGAACCATGAAATCCACTCACTAGGAGAAGACTGATTTGAGAATTCCTGGTGTGTTTCTCAGCTTTCCAGATCCAGTGTTTATAAGACAAATGGAGGAAGGTAATGTATTTAGTACAAACTCTGGATGTCTGTGTATTTATTTATAAATATATGCATTTAGGCTTATCATGGCCTATGAGCATATGCACAGAGAGGAAGGGTAGACATTGGGATCCCGAGAATTCCTAATGTGGTAATACAACAACAAATCATAATTCAAACAGTTGTCAGAGATAAAAGTCTAGATGAGGAGAAAATTTTTTATATTTATGTAGCAGTTCATTGAAGAGCTGAATTGGTCATTGATGCATTGGGAATTGTGGGGAGGTTTGGAGTTGGCGGGGTGGAGGTGGTCGGTAGCCATATTTCTGAAATTCGCTGATTTGGATTTTTTTTTTGGTCAAGAGGAAGATGCATCAGATATTTATAGGGCTCCTTCTTTCCCTCCAAGAACAGACGATACAGCAATGAATAAGACGGAGGACACCACTGCTCCCATGGGACTCAGATTCTTGGAGGGGAGCATATATAAATTGTGCTGGGGTTCAAAGACACAACCTGATGGGGGATGGTGAAATTTGTGATGGGCTGACCATGACTTTGAGGTTCATTTTCAAAGAGTACAAATGGAAAAAGGTCGTGAAAACTGTAATTTTTTAAAATGTGAAAACGACAGCAGGACGTTCTCCATGAACTGCATCGTAACCTCTTAAT
>PITA01027010.1:0-21696 GCA_004023965.1 Spilogale gracilis
GATATTCATCCTTTCTGATGGAGGCATAGTATTCCATTGTATATATGTACCACATCTTCTTTATCCATTCATCTGTTGATGGGCACCTTGGCTCTTTCCACAGTTTGGCGATGGTGGCCATTGCTGCGATGAACATTGGGGTACATATGGCCCTTCTTTTCACTACATCTGTATCTTTGGGGTAAATGCCCAGTAGTGCGATTGCAGGGTCATAGGATAGCTCTATTTTTAATTTTTTAAAGAATCTCCACACTGTTTTCCAAAGCGGCTGCACCAGCTTACATTCCCACCAACAGTGTAAGAGGGTTCCCCTTTCTCCGCAGCCTCTCCAACACTTGTTGTTTCCTGACTTGTTAATTTTGGCTGGTGTAAGGTGGTATCTCAGAATGGTTTTGATTTGAATTTCCCTGATAGCTAGTGACGCTGAACATTTTTTCATGTGTCTGTTAGCCGTTTGTATATATTCTGCAGAGAAGTGCCTCTTCATGTCTCTTGCCCATTTTTTGATGTGTTCATCTTCTTTTTGGATGTCGAGTTTGAGTAGTTCTTTATAGATCTTGGATACCAGCCCTTTGTCTGTAGTGTCATTTGCAGATATCTTCTCCCATTCTGTGGGTTGCCTCTTTGTTTTGTTGACTGTTTCCTTTGCTGTACAGAAGCTTTTTATTTTGATGAAGTCCCAGAAGTTCATTTTCACTTTTGTCTCCTTTGTCTTTGGAGACGTGTCTTGAAAGAATTTGCTGTGGCCGATGTCAAAGAGGTTACTGCCTATGTTCTTTTCCAGGATTTTGATGGATTCCTGTCTCACGTTGAGGTCTTTCATCCATTTCGAGTTTGCCTTTGTGTGTGGTGTAAGAGAATGGTCTAGTTTCATTCTTCTATACGTAGCTGTCCAATTTTCCCAGCACCATTTAAAATCCTATTCTCTTTAGTTTATTTAGGAATTCTAATTCTTACTAACCCATGAGCTTTGGGATGGTCCGAAGAGCCTGTGGTAATTTGCTGTTAGCCTACTTATCATTTCTGTTTTAGACAACATGAAATCTCAGCCTCCTTTTTTCCTTCTTGCTAAACAAGATCCTTCTGATCTCCCTTATTACTTTAATCTGAAGCAACAGAAGGACTTGCTGAATTTATACATTGTTCCTAAGGTCTGGGGCTTTGGAGGAATAGTTATAATTGCCTCTGGAGAAAAAGGCCTTTGAAAATTTTGAGTTCTTAGGGAGAACTGTGTGTGCCTGGAGTTTCTGAGAAGAAATTTGTTAATTTACCAGTTATTTATTGGGCAGCAGCTATGGTTTAAGTACTGAATTTAGAGGTTGCATTACATAGGCACTTAAGATGCGGCTCTTAAAGATACCAGAGCCTGATAGGTGAAGATAGGCTTTTCAACAATGATTGATTTGTATATACAACAATGATTGTGTTTGTATAAAGCAAGTATTGAAGGTGGTATGATTTATATAATAAGGCCTAAGGAGTAGACATGGGGGAAACATTTGATAGAAGCTGGAGAAGCTTAGGTGGGTAATATTTTCATCTTGAAGAGGAGGTGATCCAGGAGTGGGGTGAGTAGAAGGCACAGCTTGAGTAATAACAAGAGATAAGACACAGGCCTCTTGTGAGACCCCTAAGTGCCCTAGGATGACTGGAATATAAGGGGGAAGGTTGGGCTTACCAGGATATAGGATTGGAGAAACTTGCCAAGAAAGGCCAATTACAACATACTAGGGATTTTGAATTTATTCTGTGGGCAAAAGAGAATGTTGAGAAGTATTAAGCAGGATTGTATTATGATCAGAATCTCATTTTAAAAGATAACTTTGGCAGCAGAAGTTTGCATGGAGACTAATTCGAGTACTGTTGTAATAATTCATGTAAGTTGAGGGCCTTAAGGCAGAGGGTTAGTGGCTGGGGTTGGGAGGAGAAGGAAATTCTGCAACGGTGAAGGAGGTGGGTGGGAGAGTGGGATGGAAATAAAGGATAGATTCCAGGGGTGTCTGGGTGGTGCAGTCAGTTGACACCGTGTCCAGTTCCTGGTTTCAGCTCAGGTCTTGATCTCAGGGTGGTGAGATTGAGTCCTACATTGGGCTCTGCATTGAGCATGGAGCCTGCTTTAGTTTCTCTCCCTCTCCCTCTGTCCCCACTCAGGCTCTTTTTTTCTCTTAAATAAATAAGTAAATCTTAAAAAAGAAAAAAAGAAAGGATAGATTCCAGAAATTTTAAGAAAGTAGAATTGACAGAGCATGGAGGGAGATTTGATGTGGGTGATGAGGAGAAGGAAGGAGGAAAATGTGGAGGAAACATGAGTTTAGTTTCAGATGTTGCAGTTTATGGTGACTGTGGGACCTCCGGCTGGAGATGTTCCATAGATAGCCAGATATTTAAGAGCATTAACCATGAAATTTGTTTGTAAAGTGGGTTAGACTTCAGCACAAAGTTCCTCTAATCCTTGATTTTAATGAGCTTTCCCAGTATTCATTTCAGCAAACCACCTCCACATTCATGTCTGGATCTTACCATCATTTTCACCTACTCTAAATTGGAAGAATAAAAGTATAGCGTGGCAGTTGGAGCACTGGTTCCTCCAGTTCCCTATTGCTTTTCAGCCATATCTTTTCTTTGGGGTCACTGACACTTCATATCCTTTTATCTCTCCTTTTATTCCTGGTCCATCAAAACTTTGTCCTATTATTTCCTTTTCTATTGGGCCTAGACCATAAAACCCAAAACATTTACTGTTTAATACATTCAGTGCAGCCATTCCCTTGCTTTCTGATGTATCCATTCTACAGACTCTCAAAGTTGGATCTGGGCTGCGGGGTGCTAAATGGAAGCACACAATGTGTAGACAGGAATCACAAAATATGTGCATTCCAGTAGGTCCCTCAGCACCTCTATAATATTTTTGCCTATCCCTAGCCAGGTTTCTCTTCAGAATCTGTAGCAATTCCAGACTTTCACCACCTTCTTGCTGCCTTCTTCCACAGCGACACCTTGCTTCACAACTCAGTTGACAGATGGTCTTACTCTCTGTTTTAGAGGAAAAATTGAAGGGATCATGTCTAGCTCCTTCAATGATCCAAGCCCACACCTTCAAATGTATCCCTGCCTGCATTTAAACTTTCTTCTGGTCACAGAAGAGGAAATAATTCAAAGATGTTAGAAGTCAAAGGTCATTCTGTGTTGACCTGATCGTTACTATTTCAATTGTCCTTTATATCCTTTATATTAATCTCTGTGTTGACACCTTCTATGTGCTCAAGTGATCTTCATCTTAAAAAAATAAAACCCCTCATTTGAACCTTCATTTCCCTGCAGCTGAGATACAGCAGATTAGTGAATGTTTATGATTTTTTTTGCTTTTATTTCAGAGTTTTTCAACTTTAACACAGTTTTGGGCCTGATAATTCTCTGTGGGGGCTCTCCTATGCATTGTAGGATGTTTAGTGGCATCCCTGCTCTTTACTACTTAGATGCCAGTAGTACTCCCCCTTCCCCAGTTATGACAACCAAAAATGTCTGTCAATTTCTATTACAGGGGAGGGGTAAAATTATTCCAATTGAGATAAAACTCATAATTCTTGTTGTTTGAATAAGTGGGTGCAGAGACTCTGAAAAGCTGAAACAACATTTTGTTAAATAGAAGAGAATGTAGCTGATTATGCTACTGGAGTGATGACAATGGCTAAAAATACTATCCTATTAGAAGCAAGGCTGACCAGAAACCCAGTGCGCATAGAGAGAGGGTATGAAAAAATGTTGTTCTGGGGAATATTCAGAGTGGACATTGAGACATTGTGTGACTTCAGGTTATTGAAACTTGCTTGCTGCAAAACACATGACAGTGAATTTCATTAATTAATGTCCCTTCATGAGGATAACTTCTTTCTGAAATATTTTGTTTAGCAAGTTAGCAAGCTGAGTAATTTTTGCCGTGTATGATGGAAGTGTAATGACAGAAAGTGAAGGAAGAGAAGCATGATCCCTAAAGAGAAATGTATGCCCTTTGAACCATGGTCAAATTTGAAATGAGGTTCATATATGTTAATGATATATGCATATAGCAAGGTATTCAAGTTTATATCTATTTTGAAAAAGGCTATGAGTTTTGATATAAATTGTGGTGTGTTCTTTAGGACAGAAAGGAAAAAATGATGGTTCCATTAAGCACAAGGGGTGCTTTCTTCATTTTAGCACATCAGCACTGACTTGGGGCTGCCATTGGATTCAACTCTCTAGGTTGCTTCCTGATGGTAGACAACATAGGAAACTGCCTTAGAAAAGTCAGAATGTCTGTTACGGGACCAGGAGATAAGGTGATTGCAACGTGGCGTTGAGCTCTGTATTTTATTTCAAAATGTTGTCTACATTGTAGAAATTTCCTGACACTTTTGAGACCTAGTGACATGATGCCTTGGAAAGATGTTTTAAACCAATTATTTTAATTTGCTGAATTTCAAACTGTAAGCTGAAACAGGGAAATATCTCTAATTCTCCCATAAGTGTGATCATGCCAGCTCATCCTGGCTCACAGGAACCAGTTTTCCACATCTCTTCCCAACTCCATGTTTGGTGATTGGAATCAGCCATGGTAGCAGTATTTATATCAATGAATCAAAACATGCCACATTCTGGGCTTTTTAAAATTTTTTATTTCCATAGAAGTGTTTTACTAGCACGCCATTGAAGATAGGTCTTCTTTTTTCCATTTCACAGCTGAAACAGGCTCAGAAAAGAAATTCTCTAAATGAATTTAACTTTGAAAACACATCAGTTCCTGGGAAGCAAGGCACACTACTAATGTGAAAGAATCCCTTATTTTTCTCCTAAAAATGGTAGACTCAAATGGCAGACAATTGAATTTAGGGTTTTTTCAGAAAAGATTAAATACCCTTGTGAATCTGTTCTCCTTTTTTATTTTCACTGTGCCCACTAGGTTATAGTGAGAACATTTTTATTTTCCTTTGTTTCTCTTACTTTTCTCATTGAGCATAAATGGATCCTGGTTCACAGTCTTTGAGACCTGGATTTTGGTGTATATTAGAATGTGTTATTTTTCATTATACTTGGTTTTCTGACAAATACATTATTTGCAATATGTTCCCAGCATTTTGATTGGGAACAATAAAATAATTGATTAATTGATTAATTGACCCCTATTTTTTACTAGTCAATCCTATTACCCTGTACAAGTTTTCACAGTTTCCTAGTATAGGGGTTGCCACCAGGGACCTGTAAGGTCATTGCATTGCCAGTCATGCCAGCACGAAGACTCTTAAGCTTCCAACGACTAGAGTGTGTCCTGCTGTTAAAATACTAACATGGAGGTGGTGCCTGGGTGGCTCAGGTAATTAAGCGACTGCCTTTGGCTCAGGTCATGAACCCGGAGACCCTGGATCGAGTTCCACATCAGGCTCCCTGTTCGGTGGGAAGTCTGCTTTTCCCTCTCTCATTCCCCCTGCTTGTGTTCCCTCTCTGGCTGTGTTTCTCTTTGTCAAATAAATAAAATCTTTAAAAAAAAAACCAAACTTACTTTCCATGTTAGTATTTTTTTTTAAGATTTTATTTATTTATATCTTTAAAAAAAACCTTACATTCCATGTTAGTATTTTTTTTTAAGATTTTATTTATTTATTTTGACAGAGAGAAATAAATAAATAAAATCTTTAAAAAAAACCAAACTTACTTTCCATGTTAGTATTTTTTTTAAGATTTTATTTATTTATATCTTTAAAAAAAACTTACATTCCATGTTAGTATTTTTTTTTAAGATTTTATTTATTTTTAAGATTTTATTTATTTATTTTGACAGAGAGAAACACAGCCAGAGAGGGAACACAAGCAGGGGGAGTGAGAGAGAGAGAAGCAGGCTTCCCACTGAGCAGGGAGCCCGATGTGGGACTCGATCCCGGGTCTCCGGGTTCATGACCTGAACCGAAGGCAGTCGCTTAATTAACTGAGCCACCCAGGTGCCCCTGGAATGTAAGTTCTAAATAAAGTAAGATGTAGCCTGAAAAGTAAACTTTATTATTTTATCATGCAATGAAGTTTTCATTTTGTTTTGAAAGTTTCAGAACCTGAAGCTGAAGGAATTCTACTGTGAAGGAAATCCACTGTTCCTGAGGCAGCCAGTTAATGCTATACAACAGGAAGACGCCTGGACTCTACAGGTGAAGCCTTGTATCATTTACACAGGTCTTCAAGCGAAAGCCCTGATTGAAATTTTAAAGAGTTTTCTTTAAAGCATTCTTGCAAGCCAGCAAATGATTATTGCAACCCTAGACAGTTGGCAATGTGGATCCTAGACATAACCTCTTTGACTTGCTTACAGAATCCAATGTAATCCTAATTTCCAGAGTGATCAGATTTGGAGAAATGGAAACATTTTGTTGTATGAAAAGAAAAGAGAGGAATTTGTTTTCACTTTAGCCTTCAAGTATTTTTCCAGTATTGTCTAAGGATGGATTTGATTTGTTCTTATCAGGATCTTTGCCTCTTCCATCCTATTTTTGCTTGTCCCTGTTTCTAGTGGATGAATGAATCTGATCTTGAAATCATGTTAACTTTAGTCAAATTGATGACATTAAAAGATGGAATAGAAAAGTGTAATAGAGGACTCTATGTAGGTTTTTTGTTGTTGTTGTTGATAGATGAATTAAATGTTGTAGATCTTCCCACATTTGAGTATGTGTCTCCATCATGAATTTGGACTTCTCAGTTTCTAAGTGCTTAATAGGAATGAACTAATTTAGTTCCGCTAATAACCTTAAAAAGGTAGCACCATTATTACCCCCCTTTAATAGATAAAATGAGACCCCGAGGGGGTTAAATAACTTGTCCAAGTTCACAGAGTTAATAGGTGTTGGGATGATGATGCCAACCTCAGCAGCTGGGCTTCAGATTCTATTCTCAGAAAGCTCCACTGTTTTAGAAAGATGCTGCTGGAAGGTGAGGGAAAATGGAAACAGAGGTAGTCCCTTCCTGGAAGAGGTTCTGATTTGTGGAGGGGACTGAATGAGTGGTTAAGCCAATGTGGCAGTGGTCTTGTTGGGAGCCCTTGCGATCAGAATGTTGTCCTGTAGTTAGGGTGAAATGCAGAGTGAGAGAGCAGTATTTCTTTCCACTTTTTTAAAACTGTAAAGACCCAGGAGCACAAGTTTTTACACACACACACACCCACGCCCACACAAATACTCTTGACCCTTGAACAACACAGAGACTAGGAGCGCCAGCCCCATGCAGTTGAAAATCCATGTATAGCTTCTGTCTCCACCAGAACTTAACTAATAATAACCTACTGTTGCTGGAAACCCTTGCCAATAACATAAATGGTTGATGAACATATTAACACATAACAAATAAGTGTTAATGTACATATGTAGTATGTACTGTATTCTTATAATAAAGTAAGCTAGAGGAAAGAAAATATTAAAATCATAAAGAAGAGAAAATACTGTGCTATACTGTATTGAAAAAACTCGTTTTTGAAAACCAGAGGGGCTTAAGTTAACATTGTGAGTTTTTAGAATTTTTCTTTGTTTTGTTTTCGCACATTGTAGAGTTTTTATAATCAGTGGGGCTTAACACCTGGAACTTTACAAATCAGCAGCTTGGCTCTGGGAAAGCCAAAGGGTGATAAAAACTGAGTCCCCACCCCTAAAGAGACAGCCTAACAAACAGCCCCAATGATACAGCATGGAAGCAGCAGGATACAAAATCAATATATAGAAATCTGTTGCATTTCTATACACTAATAAAAAACAGCAGAAAGGGGAATTAAGTAAACAGTTTTATATTAATTGCACCAAAAATAATAAAATATCTAGGAAGGAACTTAACCAAAAAGGTGAAGAACTGAACTCTGAAAACTATAGAACAAGTTGAAGATGACACAAACAAATGGAAAGAGAATCCATGCTCATGGATAAGGAGAACGAATATTGTTAAAAATGGCCTTTGCCACCCTAAACAATCTACAGATTTAAAGCAATCCCTATCAAAATACCAACAGTGTCTTCCACAGAACTAGAATGATCCTAAAATTTGTATGAAACCACAAAAGACCCCAAATAGCCAAAGCAATTTTTTGGGAAAGATTTTTAAAAATCTATTTGTCCAAGAGAGAGAGTGCACAAGCAGGGGGAACAGCAGGCAGAAAAAAGTCATTTCTAGGGGATATTTGGGTAACATTACTGATATAAACTATTTTTTAAAAAATATTTTTATGACTTTTATTTTTGTTTAAGTAATCTTTATACCCATCATGGGGCTCAAACTCAGAAGTCACAGATCAGGGGTCATAATCTCTACCAACTAAGCCAGTCAGGTGCTCCTGCTTTAAACTACTTGATCTGTCAAAGAATTGTAGAGCTTTGATTTAGGCTAAGCCTTGGTTAAGATTTTTAAAAACTTCTCTTCACCTCAAAGATTTATGAACTAAAATTTAATATTTATGACTAGATTATAACAAAATATTAACTAAAGTATACTGCACCAGTAGATGTTGGACTAAGAGTTTTACCTATGTTCTCTAATTTAATTCTCTGAATTCTGTGTGATAGTATTAGAAAAAAGCCCCTATTTTACAGATGTGGTATCCATGATTAGAGAAGTTAATAAGGACTTGGCCATATAGTATCACACTGCTGATGAGTCGTAGAGCCAGGATTTGTACCTATTTATCTGTCTAGCTCTAAGAATCTTTCCTCTTGATGATGTTTTAGTGCCTTTCATACAAACAGTAACATTTGATCATGCAACAGTTTCAAAATTCATCCTTCCTTCTAAGGCTTCATATTTGTTGTTACATTTTATAATTTTTAATATTTATAAAATATAATTTATATATGGATATTTTAAAAATTCAAGTTAAGTAATCATGTAAGGAAAAATAAAATAATTCAGCTGAAACTGATTTTAATATATGATGGTTTAACCATAAGAATAATCTCTGACATACATATAGTTAGCTAACAAATGTTCTAATGAAATAATATATACACTACTCAAAAGGAACAACTTACTTGTTTATAAAAGATTTCTTGACTTTTAAATAACACTAGAATTTAACCATCATTACGTTGTATGTTCTCGAAAACTGCATTGCCTATATCTTTAAGAGGTGTCCTAAAAGATACTATTGGTCATGCCAATAGTATCTTACTTTATATATACTAGCAGTTCCAAGTCATAACTTCATGTTTCAGTGGTATATGTTATTCTTCCAGAGTAACATATTGGCAGCAAGTAGAAGAACATAGTTAATGGGTAATATAAGAGTTGTCAAGAGACATATCAAGTGCAATAAACATGTTTGGTTCCAGAAACCATAAACTGAAAAAGTGAACTGTATGAATTGTGACCTATTTATAGGTCCCCTGTATTTCAGAAAATTTTTCTACCATCTGTTGCTTGGGAAGTGAATTCTTATTTACTCATTTTCTGCTTTATCATGAGATCTGGTAGCTAAAAATTTACCTCTAAAATCAGTATTTCATTCCAAATCACAAATTCTGCTCTGTAAGTAGTTAAAGCAAAGGATTTGATAATGGACATCTAATTTAGGAGTCTTAAAATATTCGTGTGAAAGTAATTATTTCAGAAAGGATGACCTTATCATGTAACCATCCAGGAGAGAGAGCTTTAAGTAGGGAGGAGGTTGTGCTGTTGAAGGATCAGACATTTAAGGAACCCAGGCTTAAAGCTGCTTGCTGTAGAAAGGCAGCTTTCTCAGAAGCTTGGTAAATGGAAGAGATAGAGTAATAAGGAACAGGGAAACAGCCATCTATAGAATTTTATTGTTATTTTCTTAAGATTTTAATTGGGGTAAATGAGTGAAGATTATGTATGTATGTATATATGTATGTATGTATGTATGCATGTATTCCCAAAGATTCCTATTAAAGCCTGATATGGGCTTTCTTAATACCAGAGGGAAATATTTCACTTTGGCCAGAAAAAAATAAAACAAAACAAAACAGTCCCATAAACTGTTAAAATTCATGCACTGTTTGTGTAACATTTATACAGGACTTCCATGCTACCAGCACAAACAATGAGGCTCATTTAGTGGAGTCAATTAAATGTTTATTTTGTTTGCTCCATCTGTGAAGATTTAATTATATGTATTATATAGTATTTTATTTTAAGATGGTGATATTAAGCATGGCAAAAGCCAGCTTATAAATTCTCATAACCCTTTTGTTATTTAATATTATAATTATTACCCAAAGTCAAGTTTCTAGATGCAGCTGGGTGGATAGGTTTAATAAAGATTGAATTCAGAGATTAGGTAAAGGAAATCAGTACTGTTTACCAGTATGACTCTATTCAGGTATTCACTGCAGTAGGTAACTTAGACCAGTGCATCTCAGAATTTAACAGGCATTCTGATACCTGGGAACCTTTTTAAATTGCAGATTCTGGTTCAGTAGTTCTGGAGTGCAGCTGGAAGCCTGCTTGCCTGCCTTCCTTCCTTCCTTCCTTCCTTCCTTCCTTCCTTCCTTCCTTCCTTCCTTCCTTCTTCTTCTTCTACCACCAATAATATCACCATCTTAAAATAAAATACTATATAATACATAAAATTAAATCTTCATGGATGGAGCAAATAAACATTTAATTTACTATTCTTCTTTTCTTTTCAGATTTATTTATTTATTTGGGTGCAGGGGAGAGAGGGAGAAAGACAGCAGAGGGAGGAGCGGAGGGAGAGGGAGGAGAGAAGCAGACTCCTCGCTGAGCACAGAACCTGGTACAGAGCTCAGTCTCAGGACCATGAGATCATGAGCTAAACTGAAATCGGGCATTGGAAGCTTAACCAATCGAGCCACCCCGGCGCCCCAGGAAGTCTGCATTTTTAATAGGTTTTAAGGTGATGCAGATTCTGTTGGTCCATGAGTCACAGTTTAAGTAGTAAGGATTTAGATGTTAGTAAATAATGACAGACTCAATTTTTTAGTCCAGTCTTAATATTTGTACAGTCCTTGCTTATTTTTTCTTTTTTTTAAGTCTTTACTTATTTTAATGAGAGACATAAAATTGGAACCTAAACTTTAATGATGTAAATTTTTAATATTTTGGATTCCTGTATGTAAGAGACATAGAAATATTGAAATGGAAGTAACTTGATTTCTTATATTATTGAAAATGAATTTATAACATCAGTCATTAGTAATATAATTTATTATATATGTATTATGGAAAATTAACAGAAACTGTGAGAGGTAGGCCAAAAGTGTAAATTAGTGAAATGAGAATCATTGTAATATAAAATAGTTATCTTAAAAGTAATCTGAGGAACCATATTTTTTTAATCTAGGAGATAACATCAAGATTTATATTGAATGATCTAGCAGGAAAGAATCCTTTCATAATGCATGTCATAGAACAGCACCCACAGGTCAGGAACATAATCTCTCAGAGAAGAAAATGTGCAATATGTGGAAATTACTTTTTAACGATATGGCTGGAATGTGTTGAATTTGTTCCTCCACCAAAGGTAAATGGTGCTTTTTGTGTGAATTGAGCCTAAGACCTTCTGTTATTCTTTGTCCTTTTCCAAATCAACCAGTACTAACTGGGTTTTTATCTAAGAATTGGCCTGTGTGATAGTATAATGGTTTTTATTGAGCTTTATTGAGATACAGTTGACCCATAACATTGTGTAAGTTTAAGGTTTATGTAAGACATGTTGATTTGGTACATTTATAAATTTGAAAAATGATTACCACCATAGTTATTTCTTTTTTGTGATGAGAACACCTATAATATACTAAATTAGCCACATTCAAGTATATGAAACAGTATTATTAACTGTACTTACCATATTGTGCATTAGATCCCTAGACTTGTTAATCTTGTAACTTGAAGTTTGTACCCTTTGACCAATATCTCCCCATTTCTCCCACCCCAACCAACCACCACTTTGCTACTTTACTGTATCTCTGAGTTTGTCTTTTTTAGATATTATAAGTAATACTATAAGTGTTATTATAATTATTTGTCTCTCTCTGTTTGACTTACTTCCCTTAGCATCATGCCTCAAGATCCATCCAAGTTGGAGCAAATAGGATATCCTTTCTCATGGCTGAATAATATTTCTCTCTGTGTGGTGTGTGTGTGTGTGTGTGTGTGTGTGTGTGTGTGTGTGTGTGTTTATCTCATGTCTTTTTTACCCATTCATCCACCAATAGACATTTAGGCTGTTTCCACGTCTTGACTACTCACTGTCATGAGTAGAGTTGCAATGAATATGAGAGTACAGATACCTCTGTGAGATAACTGATTTCAGTTTCTTCAAATATAGACTTAGAAGTGGGATTGCTGGGTCATATGATAGCTTTATTTTTAACTTTCTTAAGAAATGCATACTGTTTTTCATAGTGGCTGTACTAATTTGCACTCCCACTAACAGTGCTCTAGAGTTCTTTTTTCCCCCATGTTCTTGCCAACACTCATCTCGTCATTTTAATAATAGCTGTTGTAATTATGGTTTCGATTTGCATTTCCTTGATGATTAGTGGTGTTGAGCACCTTTTCATGTACCTGTTGTCCATTTGTATGTCTTCTTTGAAAAATGTCTATTCAGTTCCTCTGCCCATTTTGTAATTAGGTAATTTTTTTTGGCATTGAGTTATGTGAGTTCTTTATATATTTTGGATACTAAACCTTTTTCAGATATATAGCTTATAAATATTTCCTCTCATTTTGTAGGTTGTCTTTTCATTTCACTGAGTTTCTTTTGCTGTGCAGAAGCTTTTTAGTTTGGTGTAGTCTCACTTGTTTAATTTTCCTTTTGTTGTATTTTTGGTGTCATAACTGGGAAATCACTGCCAAGACCAAGGTAAAAAGGAAACTTTTCCCTTATGTTTTTTTCTTGGAATTTTACAGTTTCAATCAATTTTAAGTTTATTTTTATGAGTAGTGTAAGATAGGGGTCCAATTTCATTCTTCTACATGGAATTATCCAATTTTTCCAATAGTATTATAGATACTATCTTTCCTCCCTTGAGTATTTTTGCTTCCTTGTCAAACATTAGTGGACTATATATGAGAAGGTTTATTTCTGGGATCTAGATTTTGTTCTGTTGGCCTAAGTATCTGTTTTTATGTTGGTAAGGTACTATTTTGATTACTATAAGCTTTGTAATACAGTTTGAAATCAGAAAGTGTGAAGCATCCAGCTTTGTTCTTTTTTTTGGAGGGGGAATTCCTTTGGCCATTATGGATCTTTTGTGGCTTCATCCAAATTTTAGGATTATTTTTCTATTTCTATGAAAATTTTTATTGGAATTTTGATAGGGATTGCATTAAAATTAAAGGTGGCTTTGGGTAATATGAACATTTTGACAACATTAATTCTTCTGATCAATGAACATAGGATATTGTCCCATTTGTTTGTGCCTTCAGTTTCTTTCATCAAAGTCTTGTAGTTTTCAGTGTAGAGAACTTTCACCTTGTTGGTTACATTTAGTCTCAAGAACTTTATTGTTTTTGGTGTGCTGGTGAATGAAATTGCTTTATTTCTTTTTCAGATGTTTTGTTGTTGATATACAGAAACATGACTGTTTTTTGTATGTTGACTTCACTGAATTTATTGATTAGCACTAGCAGGTTTTTGGAGGAGTCTTTAGGATTTCCTCTATGTAGTATCATAACATCTGCAAACAAAGACAGTTTTCCAGCTTTCTTTTCTACTAGATCACCTTTTATTTCATCTTCTAGCCTGACTGTGCTGGCCAGGATTTTCAGTATTCTGTTGAACAGGAGTGGTGAGACTATGGAAAGCTTAGCACAATGCTTGGTACATATTTTATTTCTGAGAAAGGCTGATGAATCACAAGATCTGGATTTGAAAATCCAATTCTTCCATTCTATTAGGTTATTAATATAGTATATCAAATGATTCTTAGAGAAAAATCCAGCAGAGTTGCTGCCAATGAGGGGTAATGTCAAGGTAAACAATGGTTGAAGAGAAATTTAAAAGTCAAAACCAGCTGCACGTGAAATACGAAGAGAAGAGAGAGATCATCAGTGGAAAAATGAAAAAAATGTAAAATCATTCTCAAGATGGGAGTAAATCTGAAATCCCATAATCCTGATTGCTTATGTAACCTAACTGTGAATTGTTCACATCACCATCTGGAATTGATTGTTACATTAAAGAGACATTTAATGAGTATAACACATGCCATGTTACTCGGTAAAAGTTGTCGAAACACTCTGCTTTTCACTGGTCATGACATGAACACCTTGGAGAAGTTGCCGTTTTTCTTTTTTTTCCCTAGTGAACATCTTTCAGTCTTTCTTGGGGAAAATGTTTTTGCTCTAATAGATTTTTTTCTTAAAATCATTCTGATGAGCTGCCAGTCTCATTTCAAGTAGAGAAGTCATAACCTAATGATAGTAACTGCATCCAACATTTATTTGGTCCTGTGCCTCATATTATACTAAGTATGGTATATTTCAATTAATGTACAAAATAACCTCATGACACCAGTGATAAATCCAAGTTGCAGAGGAGTAAAGTACTTTGGCCCAGTTCACAATGCTGCTGAGTAGAATTTCTGTGGAGGGAACCATGTATGTGATTCCTTTCTCTTAACCAGACATGGTAGACCATTTTTCATATGCCTTTCAACCCACTTATTTCTCATTTGCTTCAAATGAATTTAAGGCATTCATGTTAAAGAGCCTTATTCTGTCATCATATATTTATCTACTCAAACTCATGGATATATTTTCCTACTGTGTGTCCAGTACTTTATGAAAGGGCTGGGAATATAGAGCTCCATCTTCTCAGGAACTTACACATTCCAAGGAGAAACAGTATAAGGAGGTGATTGGAATCTGAAAGATTAGGCTTGATGACCCACCCTGACACTTAACCCACCTGTGTCATCTTAATTTCCTCTTTGAGCCTAAACATTCACTTGTAAAATTGCAGTAAAAATAATAGTACATATCTCAGGGCTGAGTTGGATGATACATGAGGTACTGATGGCATTTAACACAGTACATGCACACTAGTGCATAGTAGATAATTAATAGGATAGATTTCAAAAAATTAAGGCCTTCAGATGAGAAAGAATTATTACATTCTTGATTAATTACAGTGATGGGGGAATGCACAGGGTGGTATGAGAAGAAGTCATCTCATTTAATTGGGTACATTCTCCGTCTATCCTTGGGCCTAGCACAGTGATTATTCTTGGAACTTGAATAACAATACATGTTAAAATTGTTTTGTTTTGCTTTTTTTAAAGATTTTATTTATTAGACTGAGAGAAACACAGTCAGAGAGGGAACACAAGCAGGGGGAATGAGAGAGGGAGAAGCAGGCTTCCTGCCGAGCAGGGAGCCCGATGTGGGACTCGATCCTGGGTGTCTGGGATCATGACCTGAGCCGAAGGCAGTCGCTCAACCGACTGAGCCACCCAGGCACCCCTAAAATTGTTTTAATAAGCATTGTTATACATGTGCTTTGAGTGATAGAATAACCAGTGGACAAGGATTTTTGGTAAGGGAACTGCCTGTGCAAAGGTAAAATTGTGCAAGTAAATTGCACAATGGGTGCAGGAAACTCCCAGAGATGGGAGATGAGGTTAGAGAGAGAAGCAGGTATGAGATCAGGATGGTTCTTGTGTATGAAGTTTGACCGCAATTTTGAAAGCTATATTGGTTTGAAAGTTATATACAATTTGTTACAGCTGCCGTCACAAAGTGCCCCAGATTGAGTTGCTTAAACAACAGAAATTCATTTTCTCACATTTCTGGAGGCTAGAAATATGAGACCAAGGTGTTGAAAGTCTTGGTTTCTTTTGTGGCTTCTCTCTTTGGCACATAGATGGCCATCTTCTCTGTGTGTTCATCTAGAGTTCCTTTTGTACAGACCTGTGTCTACATTTCCTCTTCTTATAAGCACATGGTCACATTGAATTAGGGCCCACCATTATGACCTCATTTGAACATAATTACCACTTTAAGGACCCTATTACCAAATATAGTCACATTTGGAGGTACAGAGGGTTAAGATTTCAACATTTGAATTTGTGGAGGACATATTTCAGCCTATACGACCTACCTATAGTTGTTGAAACAACGGAGTAGCAAGGTGAGATTTTTTTATTTTTTGACAGGTTGGAGCTAGTATGGGAATTTAAGAATTGTTTATGCAAGATACTCGAAGCCAGGGGAATGAAAATTGCTCAAGGAGACTTATCTGGAGGTGAGAAGTTCAGAAGGATAGAATCCTTGAGGATGATAATATCAAAGGGTGAACAAAAGCAGGAGTCAGCAAAGGAGAATGAGAAAATATAGTCAGGGAAGTGGCGAGGACCAAAATCATGTAGTGTGAGCACAGATTTTCTAGCTATAAAATACAGATGTGTGAGAAAGGATTGTCTTACTTTTTCTTTGGCTGAACTTACCTTCTATTTGGGCCTTGATTCTACTGGAAAACTTATTTTAGTTAATTTTGTTTATGTGGTAATTTTACAATGTTTTTGGTTATTTAAGATATAATCTTCATCATTCAGGATTTCCTTCTCCTCCCTTCCTCCCTATATTATCCAACTTTTGGTTGGAGTTCTTGAGTAGTGTCCCATGTGGGCATCCTCTGAAGTGTGTGATCATCCTCTTAAGACCTCAGATGTAGTCCTGTCTTCATGACAGTGTCTGCTGAGTTGCCCACTTCCCATTGACTTCCACTTATCTCTTCTGTGCCCTGTCTCTTTCAGTTCTGACCTTGGAGTCCTTTTGTCCTGCCAGTCCTTTCCTACCACAATATTCTCTGGGTGAGATGATTTGCCTGTACCTTTATTCTGCTATGGGCTCAAGCATGAGTTGGTTAAAGGTGCAAGTTAAGAGATTCAGAGCTGAGGAGAAAAAGCTGGGCTGGAAAATTGGGAGAAGAAGATGGTATCCTTTGTGTCATTACATGTCATTAAATGGGAAGCAGATTGCATTGGTCAAAAACCAAATGGGAACACAGAAGTGAAGTGTACAAGTCTTGACTAATCTCCATGAAATGTATAGCAATTGGATATTCTCTGGAGGAAGGAAGCTTGAGGAAAGATTTTGAAGATGGGGAAATACCTGCCTGATTGTAGGCTATGGGCAGGCCTAGTGGAAGATGAAACTTAAAATTAGTCTGTGTTGTGTGCTAATTCAGGAAGGGTTTAGTGTTATTATGTACTGCCTACTTTAAGGAATTAATAGGGGGAAACTGGTTGGCTCAGTTGGTTAAGCAGCTGCCTTCAGCTCAGGTCATGATCCTGGAGTCCTGGGATCGAGTCCCATATCCGGCTCCCTGCCCTGTGGGGAGTCTGCTTCTTCCTCTGACCTCTCCCCCTCATACTCTCTTTCTCTCATTCTCTCTCTTTCTCTCAAATAAATAAATAAAATCTTTAAAAAAAGGAATTATTAAGGCTAGAATTTTGTTACCACATGATGAGTCTCATCTTTTCCATCACCTTAAGGGATTGAATAAGCTAAAAAAAGCAGATATGAAAGTTCTTAAACAACTAGAAAGTGGATAGTGGTGGTACTTTCCAACTTAGAGTATGACTTGCATGTATTTTTTTTCCTTCAGTTACCTTTAGTGGGTGCTTACTATGTGCAAGGTTCTGTGCTAACCTCTTAGGATCCAAAGATGAATAAGACAGTCTGTGACATTGAGGAGATCACAGACTATTTATATATGTATTTATTTATTTGAAGATTTTATTTATTTATTTGACAGAGAGAAACACAGCTAGAGAGGGATCATAAGCAGGGGGAGTGAGAGAGGGAGAAGCAGGCCTCCCGCCAAGCAGGGAACCTGATGTGGGGCTCGATCTGGGGTCTCCAGGATCATGACCTGAGCCGAAGGCAGTCACTCAACCAACTGAGCCACCCAGGATTCCCCAGACTATTTGTTAAAATACAGTGTTATAAGCATTATAATGAGGTGCTGTCTACACATACTGTGGCATCACAGACAGAAAAAGCAGCTACTTAGGAGGTGTCCCTGTCTGTTCAGGCCACTATAATGATATACCATAGACTGAGTAGCTTATAAATGACAGAAATTCATATCTTACAGTTCTGGAAGCTAGAAGTTGGAGATCAAGGTGCCAGCATGGTTGGTTGAAGGCCCTCTTTTTTGTCACACATTTCTTTCTTTCTGTTTTTTTTTTTTTTTAAAGATTTCATTTATTTGACAGAGAGAAACATAGCCAGAGAGGGAACTCAAGCAGGGGGAGTGAGAGAGGGAGAAGGAGGCTTCCCGCTGAGCAGGGAGCCCGATGTGGGGTTCAATCCTAGGACTCCGGGATCATGACCTGAGCCGAAGGCAGTCGCTTAACCAACTGAGTCACCTAGGCGCCCCGGGTCACACATTTCTTGTTGTATTCTTACATGTTGGAAGATGTTAGGGAGTCTCTTCTAAGATACTAATCCCAATCATGAGGGCTCTGTCCTCTTGACCTAATCATCCCAAAGGCCTCATCTCCTAAAATCATGACATGAATCATGAGGACTAACACATGAATTTTGAAAGGATCTCAACATTTATCTTATAGCAAGAGGCCTAAGGGAAACTTTCTTGAGGAGGTGATGCTTGAATAACATGAGGTCACAGTGTTCATATTAACTTTGTGACTTGGTTTTCATTGCCTCCATTCAGAATGAAGCAACTAAAGAAGATAAGCAGCTTCTTCTTTGTAAATTTCAAATCTTTGAAGTAATAATTAGGACTTGAGTTAATGTCTCCTGATACCCTCTTCAGGTCTTTTTTTGTTGTACTTCTATAGCATCCACATTTTTATTTTGAACTATTAAAGAAAGTACAAATAAATTCATTTATTGATGGATATATATTTATTTGCAACAGCTGCCTTCTTATATTTCAAAGACTGTCAGGTGGAAGAGAGATGAGTCTTTTCCTCTGTTGACTTATGGCATGGAATATAGAACAATAGCATTCAGGCCAGATGAAGGGAAGAATTTTCCTGTGGGATTTTACACAGATGCACACACACATGCACTCATGCATGTTAACAGTGGTCATTACTGAAGAGACAATAAGGATGGAAGAAAGAATAGGAGAATAAAGAGATTTGGTGTCTACGTAATTTCATTTAAAAAAAAAGGGGGTTGAGGAGTCAAGATGGCGGAAGGCCAGGTGACCACATTTTGGGGAGTTCCCTGAATAGAGCTGAATTCCAGCAAAAAAACTACTACAAGACCACCGTGAACACCCATGAAATCAGTCTGAAATGTGATATTTCCCACTTCTGGACCGCCACGAGAGACAAGGAACATCAGCAAAAAGGTAGAAAAAAATAAGAGGGTCTTGGAGGCTTGCCCCCAAAGACAGGGGAGTGGGGGAGGAAGCCCACAGAGCTGAACCATTGAAAACAAATACCCCCAAACGAAAGTGCTCTGTGAGTGAGGAATAACAGCAGATTACGGCCTGAATCGGGGCTAGACAGAAACAAACGGGAACACAGTGGAGCCCGGCGCAAGGCAAGGAGACTTTTTAAAATTTTTCCCTCCGCCCGGTGCCCCACGCGAGCCGCCTCCGGAGCCGCCGGCCCCTGTGCGCCACCGCCGGAGCCGCCGCAGCTGCCGCGAAAGCAGCAGGAGTGGATTCTATTTTTATGCTGCTGCCCTTCTCTCCCGTTTCTCTCCACACCCTGGGCCACCCCAGGGAAGGTGTTTTTACAGACTTGCGTGGGACCGGAGAGGCCCCAGGTCCCTGGGGGCAGACAAAGTCGCGCGATCCAAAACGAGTTGTGGCTTTGAGGTGCGGGAGTGAAGCGACAAGCGGGGGCAGGGGCAGAAATCAATGCAACGTCTGCACCAGCCGGCTGTGACAGACTGCCAACCGGGAGGCTGGAAAGAGCCCCTCCCTGTGTAGAGGCTCTCTCTGGGAGGGAGGTCTGGGTGCAGACATCTTGCTCCAACCTGAATTCCACAACAGCTGAAAAAGGACGTAAAAGAAGAATGCTCCGCTACCAGAGAATTGTAACTTGATAACCTGGTTACCATTGAGACAGGCCTCTAGCCAGGGGGCCAAGAGACTCAGCCTAGGTAGAAGGACAGAAAGGGAACGACACGCCCCGCCCCCAGAAAGCAAGCCAGAAGCTCAGGAGGACAACGTTCCAATGCAAAACCCCAAATCGGGGGGGGGGGGAAGGCAATTTATTAAACTCCTGGCACTGACTACAAGTACCAAAAACTCTACAACTCATTGATAAAATTTTCCACCTCATTTACTTTTTTAAACTTTTTTCTATTTTTACTTTTAAAGCTTCCACTTTAAGCTTAAAAATACATTCTCACAGTCTTTCTTCTTTCAATTTTTAGCCCCCTTCATATCACAACGTGATACCCAATACAACACTCCATAACATTCCTTATTTTTTTAAAATTTTTTAATTTTTTAATTTTTTATTTATTTTTATTTTTTTCTCTTTTCTACCCTAAAATTTTTTCAAACACACCCCTGTATTTTCTGCTTTTGTTGTTTCCTCTTGTTTCCCTGTTCGCTCTCTCTGTTTTTTCCCTTTCTTCTCTCCTCTTTCCTTTATTTTCTCTTTTTTACGTGTACATGTAGATACAAGCTTCAAGTCAATCCCACATCCCTATTCAATACTACTCCTATATACAAGCAGTTCTAATCCCCCTATATCTTTTGAAAGTGGGCTCCTCCAACAATAACAAGAAGACAGACTCGGGAGCGTCTGAAACGCATTCCTTGCTCACAAGGAGTGTCTGCCCTCACCTTCCCACTCTAGTTTGTCAGTGTGTCTGTGTAATTGTCTTCGCTTCTATATTATATAAATACTGGTCTTGGGGGTCATATAGGTTGGGCTTCGCTTTTTGATCTCTTCATTTACCCTTGATAACCCTTTTCTTTACCCTGTAACAGCTTTGTACCATATAAATCCTATCATCGGGCCCCGCTCTGGCAGGGGTGTCTTATCTTCCTCTCTTCCGTTTTCTTTTTTCTTTCTCCTCCCTTTTCGGTGGTGAACTCTGGTTGCTCCAAAAACCTTCCAACGACCAATCCACCTAGATAGTGGCTGATATATCTAGCCATACACCCCCTCAACCACTCCTCGCCACAATGACTCAGAGAAGGAACACCCAAGAGAAGAAGAAACCTGAGACTGCAACCTCGGTCACAGAATTACTGGAAATGAACATAAACAATATGACAGATATGGAATTCAGGGCAGCAATAGTCCAAGCAATAGTCAATTTAGAAAAGAACATTAGTCTCAAAGTGGAAGCCATAGTAACAGAAGTGAAAGCTGAGGTTAGAAAGGCTTTAGATGAGATGCATTCTAATTTAAATATGCTAACAGCCAGAGTAAGTGAAGCTGAAGATCGTATCAGTGATTTAGAAGACAGATGGAATAACAAGGAGGAGCAAGAGAAGTCTTGGAGCTAACAACTAAAATCCCAAGAAAACAGAATAAGGGAAATGAATGATGCCATGAAACGCTCCAATATCAGAATTATTGGAATCCCTGAAGGAATTGAGAGAGAGAGAAGCCTAGAAAATATTGTTGAACAAATCATGGATGAAAATTTCCCAAATCTGAGGAATGAAACAAATGTTCATGTCCTAGAAGCAGAGAGGACACCCCCCAAGATCAATGAGAACAGAAAAACTTCCAGGCACATAATAGTAAAATTCTTGAA
>PITA01027011.1:0-21696 GCA_004023965.1 Spilogale gracilis
TAGAGGGAATAGATTTTTCCTCACAGCCCTCAGAAGGAACCATTCCTGCCAACACCCTGATCTTGGACTTCTAGCCTCCGGGACCTTGAGCCAATACGCTGCTATTTTTTAAGCCACCCAATGTTGTTACTGTGTTACGGCAGCCCTCACAACTAAGTACAGTGGGCACAACTGTGGTTTCCTAATGATTAAATCCTAAGGCTTTCTTTTTTCATGCTGGTCAACCGTCCTGTACATTTTAAACTTACTAGCCACCTCCCTTTTAAAATTTGAGAGTCAGCATGGCAAGGTGGCATAAACGAGACCTCTGGAGATAGGCCAACCTGGGAGCAATTTCTTGGGTACTTTAGTTCATCTTCTCTACGCACTGTAAATGGAATTTGTATCTACCTCTAGTGGTGGTTGTGAGGATTACATGAGCTAATGCATGAAAATTACATGTTCTCCCATAAGCACAATATAAATAAAAACTAAATGTTAGCTCTGTAGCCAGTTTGGGCAGGACCTAGACACTGAGTGGTTAGCAGAGGTGACAAGCCAAATGGTAGGACCCTGGGAGCGAGATTCTTGATGGGGCTTTAGCCAGGGTTGGTGTTTTCTCTTCTTCATACTCCTACCATTCTCACTGTGTTCAGCGGGCTCTTTACTTCCATTTGTGCATTTCCTCTCCTACTAGATTTGGAGGTCATTGGTAGTGGACACAGTAAATATTTGATGAATGAAGAAAGAACTGAATGGAACAGATCTAACAGTACTGAGTGTCCATGCTACTGTCTGCAAATCACAGATGCTGCTGTTAAAATGTGTTTTTCTGAAGTTCTTAGCAACTCCCTTAGCTAGGACTAGATTTAAAAAAACATTATTTTTGGTAAATCATTACTGTAATCGATCGGAGTGAGTGATGAAAATGCACTTTCAACATAGTTTCTGAAATGATGTATGCTAGTGTGTCACTTTACTTCTGTGATTGTGTCATCAGGTTTGTCCACTTGGGCCACTCAGATGCGGAGAGGATGCCAAGACTGACCTTTTACTTTAAAAGAAAAAAAATAGTTTCTCGCTTTAAAAATGCAGAATGCCAAACCAGAAAGAGCACTCAATTTATGGGCTAAAATTCTATGGCACTAATCCTAGAGATCATAAATATGAATAGTTTAAAACTTTGTAGTTCCTATGTCACTTCAAAAACTAAGCTGACTGTGTATAAGAATGGACTTTCTCAGCAAATACTAATTTTCCTTAATGAACCGCCTGGAGGTTCTTTGTATTCCTTATTACAATGAGACTCTGAGGTAGGTTTCCTTTCATATCAGCTATAAATGACTCTTTTTTTAAAGATTTTATTTATTTATTTGACAGAGAGAGCGATCACAAGTAGGCAGAGAGAGAAGAGGAAGCAGGCTCCCTGCTGAGCAGAGAGCCCAATGCGGGCCTCAATCCCAGAACCCTGAGATCATGACCTGAGCCGAAAGCAGAGGCTTTAATCCACTGAGCCATGCAGGTGCCCCTGTAAATGACTCTTAAGACAGAGAACAAATAGGGTTGGTGGAGGGATGTGGGTGGAGGTTGGGCCAGATGGGTGATGGGGATTAAAGAGGGCACTTGCGATGAGCACAGGGTGTTGTACATAAGTGATGAATCACTGAATTCTACTCCAGACACCAATATTACACTGTATGTTTACTAACAATTTAAATTAAAAAAAGAAACACCATAAGGTAGGGAGTGAAGCTGGACATGAAACTTAACAATGAGGCATTTTCTTGAGAGAGAGGAGTAGGTTGCTTCCCACTCCGGGCCATATGCTTGGCCTAACTCTGATTTCGTTGAGCACAGTCCAGTGCACACTTTACTCTAAAACTCAGTGTATGGTCTATGTAATCAATATCTTTTGTATCATACAACTCAGGTCTTCCTATAAATACCCGGGCAGGCATGTTCTCATCTTAGTGTTACTCATAGCGCTGGAAAATTAGGAACAGCCCGAATGTCAAACAGCACAAAGCTGGTTAAACTTGATACAGTCTCATGATGGCATTTTATGCAGCTGACAAAAATTTGTTGTAAAAAGATGGGCGCCTGGGTATCTCAGTGGGTTAAGCCTCTGCCTTTGGCTCAGGTCATGATCTCAGGGTCCTGGGATCGAGGCCCACATCGGGCTCTCTGCTCGGCAGGGAGCCTGCTTCCTCCTCTCTCTCTGCCTGCCTCTCTTCCTACCTGTGATCTGTCTCTCTGACAAATAAATAAATAAAATCATTAAAAAATTGTTGTAAAAAGAGATTTAATGGCATGGGATGATCACAATACATCAATAATTAGGAAAAAAGCAAATCACACGATCTTAAGTACAGTAGGAACCTAGTAAAACATGCACATACACTCACAGAAGTGTGGAATATAATTTTTCAAATTGTTAACACTGGCTATCTCTGGGGTGTAGAAATAAGGATGGGTTTTATTTTTGTGCCTTTTAAAGTATTTTCTATACTTTCGGTAATGAACAGGTATTAAGCTTGCAATCAGGAAAAGAAAAAGAGAGGCTACCACTTCCTATAAACAGCATTATATTGGGTTGAATGGTGGGCTCCCAAAATAGATGCCTATGCCCTAACTCGTAGAACCTGCAAATGTGGAGATGAGATCGTTCTGGACTATCATGGTGGGCCCTAAATCCAACGACAACTGTCTTTCCAAGAGATGGAAGAAGAGAAGGCATAGACACGGAGGAGAAAGCTGTGTGAAGACAAGGCAGAGTTTATAATGTGGCCCCGAGCTAAGGAGTACTGATGCCCCCGGAAGCCAGGAGGAGCAAGGAAGTATTCACCCCTGGAGCCTCTAGAGGGAGTGTAGCCCTGCTGACTGACCCCTTGATTTTGAAATTCCGGCCTCTAGAACTGTGAGAAAATATATTTCTGTTGAAGATTGGGGTGATTTGTTACGGTGACCACAGGAGACTCATATAGACTGTAAAGGACCATGCGGCCCACTGGCTAGTCCTTCTGCACGGAGAGCGGGGCCTTCTCTCTTGTTCTATGCCCCGGATCACTGGGTTCGCCATCTTTAAAGAGCCATAGTGAGCGCTGTCACCTGCTCACTGCACGTTTCAGATTGCTGTGCCTCCTCTGTGTCCCTTTTCTTTTTGCTCTTATCTGTGAGACCTTCCTCTTGATCGCTACAGACCTCACCTGTTGTTTGGTGCAGGCTGAGAGCTTATCCGCCAGTTTTCTTGGCAAGTGGACATTTGTTACTACATGTTCTCAAAAGGGTTTTATTTTTTTAATTTTTATTTAAATTCTAGTTAGCTAACATAAAGTACAATATTGGGTTCAGGGGTAGAATTCAGTGATTCACTATTTACATACAACACCCAGTGCTTATCACAACACGTGCCCTCCTTATTTAGCCCATCCCCCACCCATCCCCCCTCCATCAATCCTCATTTTGTTCTCTATAGTTAAGAGTCTTTTACAGTTTGTTTCCCTCTCTTTTTTCCCTCCCTTCCCATATGTTCATCTGTTCTGTTTCTTCAATTCAACATGTGAGTGAAATCATATGGGATTTGTCTTTCTCTGACTTATTTAACGTGGCGTGATCGACTCTACTCCATTCACACTGTTGCAATTGGCAAGACTTCATTCTTTTTGATAGCTCAGTAATATCCCAGCATGCGTGTGTGTGTGTGTGTGTGTGTGTGCGCGCGCATCTGTTTTTCTGTGTACACATACCTAACCTCTTCTTGGTCCATTCATCAGTTGATAAACATCTGGGTTCTCTCCATAGTTTAGCTTCGGGGTACACATACCCCTTCAAATCTATATTTTTGGGAGCACCTGGGTGGCTCAGTCATTAAGCATCTGCCTTTGGCTCAGGTCATGATCTGGGAGACCCGGGATTGAGCCCCACATTGGGCTCTCTGCTCAGCGAGAGGCCTGCTTCTCCCTCTCTCACTCCCACTGCTTGTGTTCCCTCTCTCGCTGTGTTTCTCTCTGTCAAATACATAAATAAAATCTTTTTTTTTTTTAAAAATCTATATTTTTGTATTTTTCGTATCCTTTGGGTAAATCCCTGATAGTGAAATTGCTGGATCATAGTGTAGTTTATTTTTAACATCCTCACCTGTTCTTCCTTGCGTTGTTAACTTCACCCATTCTGACCAGCGTGAGGTGATAGCGCATCGTGGTTTTGATTTGTAAGGCTTTTGATTTGCTTTGTTTTACTTGTTTTTTTATTTGTAAGGGTGCTTTTTTTTGAAAGATTTTTATTTATTTGACAGAGAGAAACACAGTGAGAAAGGGAACACAAGCAGGGGGAGTGAGAGAGGGAGAAGCAGGCCTCCCACTGAGCAGGGAGCCCGATGTGGGACTCGATCCTGGGTCTTCAGGATCATGACCTGAGCCGAAGGCAGTCGCTTAACCAACTGAGCCACCCAGGTGCCCCTATTTGTAAGGGTTTTAATGGCTGCCCAGGGCCTCTGTATTTTCAAAGGAGACCCATTGACCTTCGCCACCCTTAAAAGTATCTGATTTAAGAGGCTCCCAAATGACATTGGCACTCAGGACACTTGGGATATATTTTATTCTGTTAGGGGAGAAAGAAAAATTCTTTGTAACAAATGAGGAAAAAATATTTCCCAGTGTCCCTGAAGAAGTTTCCACAAACACCAGCGGTAGATAATTTGTAGATATTTTGTTGTTCCTGTTTGCCCAGGAAGTGAAGCTAGCTCATTGGTGACTGGACTCGGCCCACCATACCAGCTTTCTCTCCCATCTCTTGCTGATAGTAATCTCTAGGTGCTGTGTTCCCTGACCTCCACCGAGGTCCTCTTAGCCCAACTCACTTCCCTCCCTTTCTCCTAATCATTCAGTTTTGGCTCATTTCTGCTCTAAGCAGTGTGTGGAAATGATCTCTCTGTGGACGTAGGACATTTTCAAGTTCATAGTTACCTGATGATATGGTTTCCACAAGACAAAGGAAAGAGGAAATTAAACAAACTTTTCTGTGAATGGGATATTGTCTATGGCTGAATAACCTCTGTGAAGAAAAGGCTATAATAAACCACAGCCATAAAAATCTTTTATCTTCTGCCCACTGAATCTATACACAAAATTCCCTAAGGAAAACTCTCATTTATCTCTTGTAAAAAAAAATGTACCAGCTGATGAGAACAAGTTGAACGAGGGCTCCCCAAATGTGAGAAAATGCTTGCTTCCAATGATCATGATAAAAAAGGCTCTTCTCCACCATCCTGTGAGTTACTTGAGTGAGGCAACTTCTTGAATCCTTGCACTTAGCGTAGAGGTGGCACTCCTTAGATATTTGAAAATAAAAAAGAAAGTTTTTTCCTCCTGGCCCTGTGCTTCGCGTTCAGGAACTGTGAGGATAGAAGCAGAGCAAAAAATTTGATACCGGATCTGCCATTGTCCAGATTAGTGTCCTGAAGCCCTTTAGACAAGACCTTCCTATCACCCATCTGAGAAACCTGAAGGCATGACAGGATTTTCAGCAGGCAAGAATGGGGAAAAGTAGATTATACTTTTCCTTTTCAGTCTAGAAAAAGTACCAGCAAGGAGCTTTATGCTGGGAAGGAGGTGAGAACACTACACAGAGCGAAAATCAATTCATAGTCCCTCTGTGGTGGACGAACGTGGAAATTCTGCTAAGAGAGTGATTAGCTCTGGTCCTGACAATAGGACCCAGGATTTTAAGAATGATGGAAGGTGGTACACCCGGGCATTTCTTATTCGTGCTTAAACAAGACAGGAGGTGTTTTTCACTTAGGGCTCAGACCTAAGCACACAGTTGTATGAGCTTTCCCAGAATGGCATAGAACTCTGATTCCTAGTTAAAATGTCCTGGGGCCAAGCCAAATGGCATCTTGGAACTGAGTCTCAGGAGGTTCTGAGTCTGGAAGATGAAGGCAATTTAGAGCTGGGAAGGAAAGCAAGAGAATCCGGAGCCACAAGATTGGCCAAACAGGTCACCCCACTGGAAGGGAGCAGGCAGAGAGGGGAGCAAACTGCAGAGGGCTGAGACAGGTGTCACCAGTCATTCCATGAGCACAGCCTTCCTCTACATGGCCTGCTATCCTCCATTGGCAAGGGGCATATTCCTCAAGTGCTTCCTCTGGAAGCATGGTCTTTCTTCCTTTCCTGGCCCAGTTAGGTTAGCCCAGAGCTGACAAACATGAAACAGTGTCTGTTTGGGGGTGGAGTGGGATTACAAGACCCCTGCCAAATGCAGTATTTATGTTGAAGGGTTAAGTTGAGGACTAATGACATATCCTTTGTGATGTTCCATGTATGAAGTATTTACTGAGCTATATTTATTGAGTGCAGGACACTCTTATTAGGGTAAGGAAAGTATGGTAATGGATATTACATTGCATGTTCTCAGTAAATACAGTGTCTTAGATAATGAAAGCAGGGAAAGAGATTAGAAAACGTCGGTCATGTTCCAGGTAGAGTGCCGGCTAATGAGGGGTGTGATAGAGAATGAGGCTGGAAAAATATGTTGGGGGAAGCTCCATTGCTAGCCAGATTAGCTATTACTCAGAAGCCCAGTTGGCCAGTACTGGATAGAATATCCTGGACGTGTAGAAGGCAGCTGACTACTCCCATAGCCTAAGTAGAGAGGAAGTGGGACTCACGTACTCCCATGGAGGCTGCAATCAACTAGAGGAGACGGGACTGATAGACATATTAGAGAACTAAACTGGCTTTTACTTATGAGTGTTGGAAATAGGCAGAGAAGAAACGAAGATGACAGTACATTTGTAGGCTTGCGTGACTAGATGAGTAGGGTCTCTCATAGAAATAGAGAAATCAGCTGCGATGGTGGTTGAACATCTAAACAGAGAACCCCAAACGGCAGTCAGAAATGCAGAGCAAGACCAGCGCCGATCCCACTGCCATAGGTTCCCATCAATCTCTGTCCTCTCCCTACCTCTACACTCACCACTTTCCCTTGCACCTATCTGAGTAATGAGTTTCTATTAGCTCTGATTGGAGAGGGCTCTGCTTGCTCAGTGTGGCGCTGAGAAATCATAGGTTCACAACACTATCTTTTTTTGTTTTACATCAGGGAACTCCTGATTGGGAGAGAGGTTAAGGCCAAGCCTGATGGGTCACATTCACGGAAGTGATCCTTCAAGCCAGTGAGTACAGGAAATCACTGTACAAGTATTACTGGTTGAACTGTCTCCCTAAATTCATGTGTTGAAGTCTTACTTCCAGGGCCTCAGAGTGTGACCTTATTTGGAGGTGGGGTCTTTACAGAGGTCATCAAGTTAAAAAGGAGGTAACTGTAAGGTTTTTGGCATCAGTGAGGACGAAGGGCAGAGAGCGAGTAAAGGAGATAACCTGGCGCAGCAAGTAGTTTGAGTATCATGGAGGTGCTCTCGGGCGAGGTCCTCTGGTCCAGCTGAAAGAAGGGCCAGGGAAGTCGCATGGTGGGCTTGGCCCTGCTTATTTTTATCAGTCCAGGTGGGGGTGTGGTTTCTGGGAGATTTTAGGTGGGAATTTCTAGGCAACGGGGGTGAGGTCCCTGGGGTGATGGGATCTCCATGAATGTTGCATGTGCGGGATGGGTTGAGTTTTGGCTTATTCACTATGAGTCAGCATTCTGAAAGTGGGAAGCCCCAAGATGAAGGGTCCCGAGGAGTGGTGCGGACAGGTGCCCCGGCCATCTCACAGGCTGTTCCTGTGTCCCCCGCCCCAACAGTAACTACGGTGGGTCCTAATCCAATATTACTGGTGTCCTTACAGAAAGGGGAAATTTGGACACAGAGACAGACATGCTATATGTATTCATCAGGATTAGCTGGGTAACATTGCACTAAGTCAACCCTAAATTTTGGTGTTTTTTTTAAACCCATTTCTCAGTGAAAAATGCAGGTTTCACCCTCATATTGTGTGACCATCATAAGACAGGGGAGGTCTCTCTTTGACTTAGGCAGACAGAGGCTTCAACCAGCCTAATCTACCTAATGGAATGCGATTTCTCTTTAGTTCCTGCTTCAAGGCAAAAGTGCATGAACATTTCACGCTGCTCTTCTAAGCTTATGTCCCAGAATGACCTGTTGCTTCCACTCACAATTCATTGGCCAGAACCAGGCACAGGGGGTTGGAAGTGTGCCGCTGGGGACCAGCCTCAGCAGAGATATGGGTCCCAAACCACAGGATGTCTGGCAGGCGAAATAATGACACGGACACAGAGATCTGATGCAAGCTGACAGACCCGAGGTCAGTCAGGAGAGACCTATGAAGCAGGCTCAGGCTCACACTCTGGCTCTCTAGCTCTGGCTCTCTGGGCCTCTGGGCTTTCTGGCTTTCAGGGCTCTCTGGGCTCTCTCACTTTGCAGGCTCTCTGGCTCTGCTTCTGTCTCTCTTGCTCTCCTTTTTCTCTGTTTCTGTCTCTCTTGCTCTCTGTTTCTCTGTTTCTTGCTTCTCAGGCTCTCTGCCTTTGCCTCTGCCTTTTCCTTTTCCTCTTGCTCTGCCTTTGTCTCTCTCGACTGTCAAGGGTCTCAGTATTTTATTATTCAAAAGTGAAGAAGTTGGGTGGTGCAGTTAAATCTTTAACTGCTTTTGCACCCGCCCTAGAAACAGGATTAGTATTGTTACTGCAGGGTAAAGAGTGATTGCTTAAACTTTAAACTCACAGAAGTTGAGACACTGAGGCAGAGGGATCAAGGAATACAGATAAGAGACACAAAAAAATGATTACCAGGAGGAGGATTAAATGGAACAATATGTCTTAGATAAGCACACAAAGGACATATTGCCCTGGCCCACAGAGTACGTGGCTTTCCGGATTCTAGGCGGGGAAAGCCCGGAGGGACTTTCTAGGTGGGGAAAGCCCGGAGGGACTTTCATTCACATTCACGGGTACCTCCACCAAAGTTTCTGGTGGCTTGGGCATGGCAGGAGGGGCGGATCATGCACCGTCACTGACAGAAGTACAGACTTCATTAGTCTGGGAGAAGAGGGAAATGGATATTGGTGAGGATGTGTCAGGTTTGCTTGCAAGGTGCAGAGAAACCCCACTTAGGGTGGGCTTAGCCTCAGAGAGGAGGGCTGTGTTTCTTCTTCAGAGTCAAATGTGTCAATTGAGAGTACCATGTGGTTTTTCTCTCTTCTCTTATTGATTTGTTCTATCACGTTGATTGTTTTGCGAGTGTTAAACCACCCCTGCATCCCTGGGATAAAACCCACCTGGTCATGGTGGATAATTTTTTTAATGTATTGTTGGATCCTGTTAGCAAGGATCTTGTTGAGACAAAACAGGGAGAATGTAGCCTGTGAGCTTTTGTAGGGCACACAGATTCTCATCATCATCATTAGCAATATTATTCTGAGACTTGACCTGTCCTTCCTTTCTCCTTTCCAGATTTCTATTCACAATTCTTTCATATGAGAGTTCAGACAGTTCCGGCACTTCCAAAATTAACCCAAGACGATTAGTCAACAGGACTAAATTTCAAGAATCAACTGCATCTCTCATCTGAAAGGTGAAATTCAGAGTTGAATCAGAGCAGATACTCAGGGGTTGCCTCTGGACTGGAAGTTTGATGTTTTCCTTTTTGGTTTAAGTTTTCCTGTGCAGGGGTTTCCAAAGTATCAGCCCTCTCGGCCATTAGCATGTTGTTACAATTTGAATAGTGAATAACTCTCGCCTCGGTTAGGGAAATGGTAATGCTATCTTTTCCACTGTACTTACAATTCAAAGTGATGAGCACCAGGATTCTGTATCTGGAAGGCCTGTTGAGGCAGGACCATACTAAATGGACTAAAGTAAATGAAAAACAATTTGTCTGTTTTTAGAACCCAAATCAGTAGCCAATTATCCAGTTGCTTCTTTACCATGTTTGTGCTAGCCTAGTTCACTCATCTTGCTTTTGAAATGTCTGTTCTCTTGTTTTGCCCTCTGGGGACATGGAGAACAGCTGTACCAACCTTTAGATATGTGAAGACCATTATTATTTTGTCTTACAGTCTTCATTCAAACTCAGAATATCTTTTCTCTTTACCACAAGTGTATCAGGTGGCTAATACGTGCCCATTACTGGGGCTATAATATTAATAATAAATCAATATGCTTTCACAGAACTTGTAAAGGAGGAAAACTAATTTTCCCTGATCACCTAGTTTCTTGGCTGAGACCCTGAACCACTCCCCCCAGAAAGAGTTTAACAACATCTATACCTCCTGTAGGTCCAGGGACTTTTCAGGCAAGCGGACTTGACCAATGGTATGTAGAAAAAGCCCATCAGGGGACCAACCTCAAAATATCCATAGGCCCTAACTGGCCAACGGGCTTCTTACAACTAGGCACAGTTACCGAAGTGGCCACACCTCCCCCTCTTCCCTCTTGAAATACAGTACCCACTACCTCATCGCAGGCAGCCTCTCTTCTGTTCTCCTGCCTGCTGCTCCCCTGCAGTGTACTCAATAAACTTGTCTCTTCTTTGTTCTGCCTCAGCTGAATCCTTTCAACCTCCGTGCCATTGGCTTCCACCCAATCGCGGCCTCCCTTTGGGGCCCCCCCACCGATTGGACACCACAGTGTATATATGGGATATTCCCAGGAAAACTAACTCCCCCCATAACCTTAATGATTACTTTGAATGCCATTTCCAACTAAAGACAAAAGATGGCTGTGGGAAGGGGAGCCAGATATAGGAGAGTTTCAGGCAGACACAGCAAAGGAGGGCCTTGTTGTTATGCAGATTTAAGTCATTGCCACCTTGGTTTTAGTAAGACTTCTAGGGATTTAGTCCTCTTCCTCTTCCTGGGGCTGAGTGGGAGACAAATAGAGATTTCTTTTATAAAAGTAGATTTGTCTCACAAAAGGGTAACTTCTACAGGTTTTCATTGCTGTTTCTTAAAAAAATGAGCTCAAGATAATCCACAGGATGTGTCATCCCAAAAGATGTTCCCCTTCAAACTCATTTGGAGAGAGTCACACATTATATTCTGTTTTTTTTTTTTTTTTCCTTCTGTGGTTTAACAGTGTAGGTGCAGGAATGTGGAGCACAAAGGAGGAATGAATTCTACCTGGAGCCATCAGGAAAAGCTTCACAGAGCTGCTAACAGTTGACCTCAGTCCCCCTTTTTTTTTAAAAAAAAAGATTTAATTAATTTACTTATTTGTCAGAGAGAATGAGAGAGCACACAAGCAGGGGGAGCAGCAGGTATAGGGAGAGGGAGAAGCAGGCTCCCCGCTGAGCAAGGAGCTCTATGAGGGGCTCCATCCCAGGACCCTGGGATCATGACCTGAGCCAAAGGTAGATGCTCAACTGACTGAGCAGATTAGGTGTTCCAATTAACCTCAGTCTTAAAGTCTGAACTGGGGTTCCTCTCTGTCCGTGATCTTTAAATCTTCATGAACTCTACTTCCCTCTTGAGTTACATAACCACATTCATATGCCCAAACCTTCCTATCTTCAGGTTTCACCCTATCCTTTATAGTGAATTAGAGTCCACCCAATATGAAGTGGGCAGCCTAGAGTTCCTTCACTCTCTCTGGGGATCCGTGAGGAGGGCCGAGGACGTTTGACTATGGTGCCTCTGAATCCTGTTTGCTGGTGGCCACTGAATCCTTGATCTTTGCTCTGAGGCTTATCTTCTGAGGTAAACCTACTTCTCTTTTCTGTTATTTCTCCATGAAAATTCTGCACCGGGTTGGGGGAGGGTTTCGCTGCCCCCACCCCCCCAAACCTTTGACTTAGGGCTTTGTGCAGTATGCTTTGCTAAAGGTTTGAAGACCTGAAAAGGAGGCAGGATTGAGGGGCAAGTGGGGACTGAAATTCAGCCCATGAGCCACTCATAAAGTCATCTGTGTCCTAAATGGGTCCTAGGAGGAAGTGGTACCTTTTTCTGGTTAACCCAAACGCTTGGTATGGATTAGTGACAGCCCCGAAAAGGATTAACACTCTTGGTACATCTAAACAACCTCAGACAGAAATTCTTAAAATATTTATGTATCATTTCTGTTCCAGGTCGGATTGCCAAATTTAGCACCTAAAAATATAGAGCGCCCAGTTAAATTTGAACTTCAGATAAACAGTGAGGTTTTTAAAAAAAGTGTAGGTATGTCCCAAACCACATTTGGGACAGATTTATACTAAAAATTATTCCTGTTCACCTGAAATGAAAATAAAAGGTCCAGTTAAATTTGATCTGCAACCCTTGCCTCTGGGAGAGAGTCTTCAAACTTCCTTTATATTTGTGATTCAGCTATTCATTGTGCTGTGTGGCCTTGGCCACTTCTCTCTCCCTCTCCCAGGGCCTTTTCTTCTAATCACTCCAATTTTAAGTTTCTTGTGGAGAACAGTTTAGCTGTTAGGCTGTTCTCAGCCCAGACCATTCAGGCTCTGCCTAGGAGCTCATGGTCATAACCGAACATGTTTTTTGTCTTAAATGAAAAAAAGTTCTCTTCTAGAGAGGTGTACTTCAGCCAGCTCAAAGTTGAAAGTAGGGTTCATGAAGGGAGGGTTGACCAATTATTGTGATAATATGTGGCCCATCTTTCTTATGGTGAATAAACAAATGTGATAACTTTAGTTGGGGATGATAATGCCACTCATGTATTTTCAGTCTGGCAATTGAATCATTCAGCTCAGGATGTTAGAACTGAGATTATTTTAGAGATTCTGTAGTCCATACTCCTTTCTCAGTTTGTGGATAGAGGAACCGAAGCAAAGAGGGCGGGTGGGATATGACTTGTTTAAGGCCATAGAAGTTCATGTTAGAGTGTGCTGGACTTCCCTGCAGATTGCAATGCCTATACTTGTCTTTCAAGAGATGCAAATTATTTGGCAGAATCTGCTCTTTTTTTCCAAGAAGTAGCTTCTCTCCCCTTGGTTGTGATTTTGTCTGGTGGTCCTTCTGTGTTGGACCTCAGTGGCGGGTGCCCTGGGGAAGTGGGCTGCTTTCTGCTTATCCCCCTCGTCCTACCAACCAGTTGGCTTTATCTGCAATGATTTCCACATAAAAACAACAACGACACATGCCTTTACATCATCAATTTCATTGCAATGAAGAGTAAACACTCAGCTCTGAGTTCAAGTGTAGATGTCTTCTCACTCCAAGAATATGCCCAATATGATTTCATGGCAAAAAAAAATATATGTATTTTTTAAGTAAGCTCTACACCCACCATGGGATTTGAACTCATGACCCTCAGATCAGGAGTCACACATTCCACCAGCTGTGTGGCTGTGGCCCCTTCCAAATATTTCTTGTCAGTGTGCAGTGGTGCAAAAATTGCTAAGTTTTTCCTTCAGCTCTTCACCTTGAAGCCATTATGCAAGGGCCAGTCCAGCTGAGAGCGTTTCCTTCTTGTCACTTTTGTTTTTCTGAAGTTTGTTGCCTCACTAAATGTAAAACATTACTTCCTGACCTTTCTAAATTAGACCATGCTGCTAAAGCGAGCCAATCAGTCACCCTGCAAAAAGTCTCAGCCCCTTTGGTGAAGACTTGGACATGTTTAGGACTTCCTTGTCTTAACCTCCCCCTGCTGGTGAAAAATAGTCCACATACATTTTGTTCAGAAGCTGAAAATTTAAGGGCAGGTAATTTGAATGTCATGGTAACAAAATGCCTTCACTTACACAAAGGTAATGCTTTTGCCTTTTAAATACAGAAAGATGAATGAGTATTTCTTTTACCATCTATCACCTGATCATTACCTGGCTGCGGCTAAGAAGGAGCTTGGGTTCTCTTGCACAGAGTATTTATATATGACACATTTCATAATGTCATGAAGTACCATAATCTGTAGATTGACACCGTGTTCTTTGGCATTTATGACGTATGCTTGTGGCTGTTGGAATTCCAGTAGACCATGAGATGGGACTGAGCCTACTGTGGGGTGACCTGATTGGGTAGAAAGGCCCCAGGAGTGCTTTTGGTGAAAGAATTCACCCAAGGCAGAACAAAAGAGAAGTTTATTGAATATACCACAAAGGAGCAGTTAGCAAGTCAGCAAAGGAGAGACTGTCTCCTACCAGGAGATGGTGAGGAGCCACAGTTATAGGGTGGAGTGAGGAAATATGCAGATACATGGAATTTTCCCTTTTTTTTTGGTGATTTAGGAACCGTGTGTTGTAACTGGTCAGTTAGGGCCAATGGCTGTTTCAAGGTGGGTCACTTAATGAACCTGTTTGCATTCACTCAGGGGTCACTTTCTGTTTGCTGGTTTTCACTGGGTACGACCAATCAGATTTGAGTTCAAATTCAATAGATGTTTGTGCCTGTTAGAACTTTGCCCAAACTCAAGAGTGAAGGCTCCCAAAGTGAGTTCCTGGCACAGAGAAGGCATGAGAACTCTAACTACGGAATGAACAAATATTACAGAATTAATGTGGTATATTTCTCTAGTGTCTATATTTTGCAAAGTTTATGTTGGCTGCCCAGAGGGTTTTTCTGCTTCCTTTTTTATTTTAGGTGACTTCTTCATGGTTGAAGTTGATTGGTATGTAATGCAGCTTTTAGATAAGTTAGGTATTAGCATACTTTTTGTAATTCTGGGGATGAAGTTAAGAGGAGAAATAATGAAAAAATTATGTTATAATAGAAAGCAACATTTTCTAAAAATATGCGATCCTTTTCACAAGCATCACATCTATCATTTATGAAAGCTCCTGTGCTGAGGAATGATGTCGGGGAATGCTTTAAATTGTAACATACTTTATAAATGTTTAATATCTAGCCCTCTTGCCCATTTGAGATCTAAGGATGTAGATAACCCATTTTTCTTATTTGTTACCGTTATCACACATTCCACCCATTTTTGGAGTGCCTGTGCTAATGCTGAAGCATGCAGAGAAATGATTAAGACACAGTACCCTCAAGTTGCTGATAGCCTGTTAGGAAAAGATGCTATGGACACAGTGTTGATGAGAAGCATGGGTGGAGACATGTAGTCTGGGCTCTTCTTATAAAGGCATGACACTGAGCTTCATATGTATGAGTTAACTCATCCGTAAAATAAAGGCTTTCTACTTAATCAAAAAAAAATTTTTAAGTAAACTCTATGCCATATATGGGTCTTGAACACACAACCCCAAGATCTAGAGTCACATGCTTTACCAACTGAGTCAGCCAGACACCCCTGTAAAATACGGGCTTTAGATGACAAGAAATTTGAATTATTCAATGATTTTATGATAACTACCACAAAATGTATGACCCATGAGATTCATATCTTTTCTGTGTCAGTGCGATTTCTTTAGCATCTACCATAGAAGCTAGCACAAGTAGATGCTCAGTTATTTACTGAATGACTCAATTCACAGAAAATATACTAAAGAAATCAGAGCAAGGGGAGCTCCTCTTTGGATTGGGTGATCATTGAGGACTTTGTGGAGGAGAGAGTATTTGAAACAGACATTTAAAAAAGATGTTTTCGGGGCACCTGGTTGGCTCACTCAGTTGGGTGTCTGATTCTTGATCTCAGCTCAGGTCTTGATCTCAGGGTTATAAGTTCAGGCCCTGCATTTGGCTCCATGCTGGGAGTGCAGTTGAAGGCACTTGGTATCTAAGGAAGGCTGTATGGTGTGGTGGGAAGCATATAGGACTCTGAATCAGAAGATTTGAGTTCAAATACAGGCTCTGCCACTCATTAGAATGTGTCCTTGGGCAAGTCACTAAACTTCTCAAAGGCTCAGTCCCTCATGTATAAAATGGGGTTGATGATACCAGTTCCTTGAAAGATTGGTTATGAAGATTAGATGAAGTGGTACAAGGTGTATCATCTGATGCAGTGCTCAAAAAATGTGAATCTGAAGGAGTAACAAACATTGTAGGAACATAGAGTTAGAAAATGAAAATTTCATCCACAGATTAGTAGATACTGTGCGTTGACATAGGGTACAGTTGCAAAAGAAGTTGGACTCAAGCTGCATAGAAACATGCATGATGTGGATAAGAGTGTGGAAGAATCTTCTTTTTCCTTCTCATTAAGTTAATTTAGTTTTTTTCAGCTGAAGTTTCTTTACCTTTCTGCATATGTTGATAAGGTTTTAAGAGAAAAGTCCAAAAATGACTGTCCTTTCCCCCCTGCCCCCATCCATTTTTATCTGTAATTAGTCATAGGTGTTGAGTATGAAATAGGTAGAGTTCACATAATTCAATGATTCTAGTTGAAGTTACTTAAAAAGGTAAAAGTACCCAATAGGTATTTAATGATAGGAATATTGTTTAGGCCAGGTCAGCTCTTATAATCTGAGACTGTCTTTGGGAACTAGGAACACAAGGGTAGTTCTCTGAGCAGGACAGCTTTCTCTCTTCAGAACCCACTGCTACCTGGGATCAGGTGGTTTGTGTTTCTGGAAAAGTACATGTGCAAATCAATGATTGATTAATGGTGACTCACGTAGGCTGCTTTTCAGTAGCCAAGGTGTCACCATGAAACAAGGCTGACGGAGGCCTTTAAAAGCAGCAAGTGTTACTAGCAAGCAAGGCCAATGGATTATTTTTTTTAAAGATTTTATTTATTTATTTGACAGAGAGAAACACGAGAGAGGGAACACAAGCAGGAAGTGAGATGGAGAGAAGTGGGCTTCCCTCAGAGCAGGGAGCCCGATGTGGGGCTCAATCTCAGGACTCTGGGATCATGACCTGAGCCGAAGGCAGATGCTTAACAACTGAGCCACCCAGGTGCCCTAAGGCCAGTGAATTATTAACCGTTATTTTTATCCTTTCTCTTGTACTTTATTTTAAAAAAAAGGTTTTGAGGTGATGTAATGAAACAATACAAGACAAAACAAAGAAACAAAACAAAACAAAATAAAAAAACAAGTGAAAGCTTTGGGTGTGGAGATGGAAAAAGGAAAATGGGCACATGCTCATCCTTGGCTTCTGGTGAAGCTGAGTATACCTTCCCAACCTGGTGCCACCCTGGCTTTGATGGCTGATTTCAGTTGCATGAGCACAAGCTCTTCCTGCTGTGACACCCTGTGACTTGGAATTTCTGGCAAGATCTCTATCGTAGTAACATTGACTTGAAGACTTGGATCTTTCTCAATTTATTGGGTACCCCCAGGGCCAGCTCTCTGGGTCTATCTCCAGGAAGCCGGAAGCCTTGGTTAATTAATGCATTTGGGAAGTACTAGGATATTCTTCATTCTCACTCAGAACAGGGGCCTGAGTGGCTGTTGAATTAGACACTTACCACCCCTTAGATTATCCCCCTCACATCATTAGAATTCATAGGCGACAGTACTGACAACCTCTAAGTAGCTCTGGGCCTCTCACTGAAAGGATTTTACTTCTTCCCATTAGACCTTCAATCTAATTTGATAACAGTAGATCATTCGTGTAGTCAATATCATTGAATGCAGTCATCATTATTATCACTAATGATAGCTCAGGGCTGTACTAAAGTCATTATGACTATTTCCTAGTGGATATAGCTCTGAGGAGTATAACTTAGCGTCACTACCCAGGGGACTGCAGCATATGAGCAATCATATCATTAATAATTTGATTTATGTTTCAATTATCAAGAAGAGTTCAGAATTAATGCTATGGATTTATTTAGTTCCCTTTCAGGATGCAGCCCAATATTACTTTTCTGGTCATCATGCGTCTCAAATTTTTTAATTAACGTATAATGTATTATTTGCATCAGGGGTACAGGACTGTGAATCATCAGTCTTACACAATTCACAGCACTCACCATAGCACATACCCTCCCCAATGTCCATCACCCAGCCACCCCATCCCTCCCACCCCCACCCCCAGCAACCCTCAGTTTGTTTCCTGAGATCAAGAGTCTCTTATGGTTTGTCAGTTTTTAATCATGGACTATCTCATATGATTTATAATAGGGAATGAGAGATTCATTTTGCTAATTCATATAGTAGACTTTTAAGTGGAATATGATGGAAAAGAAAGACTATTCTTTTACAACTCTAGATCTCACTGTGGCACACATAGTGTAGAAACTGAAATGATTAAATGTTTTGCTCTGGGAGAGGTTTGGTTGTATTATTGTCAGATGTTCAATGGTTCATGTCCTGGTGAGTTCTAGAAAGTTCTGATATATATTTTTTCTATTCACTTTTCATTTTTCTTACTAAGAATTACCTAATTTGAGTCTTATCGAAATTTTCCTTATCAGCAAAGCAATTCAGTCACTTTCAGCTAAAGTTTGCCTTTCTGCATGTGTACACAGGACATTTTAAAAATTGTATGAGTTTCAGGTAGACATTATAATTTTACACTTGTGCATGCTACATTGTGATCATCCTCCAAAGTGTCATGGCCATCCATCACCCCACAAATTGATCTCCTTCACCCCTTTTGCACACCCTCCCAGCACCTTTCCCTTCTGGTAACCCTTAATCTTTTCTCTGTATCTGTGAGTTTTTCTTTTGTTTGTATGTTTGTTTTATTTTATATTCCACATCTAAGTAATGTCATATAGTATCTATCTTTCTCCTTTGACTTAATTCACACAGTGTAAAGCCTCCCCACGCAGAGCCTTACACGAGGTTCTATCTCACAACCCTGAGATCATAACCTAAGTGGAAACTGAGAGTCAGGTGCTTAACCCACTGAGCCACCCAGGGGCACTGGGAATTCTCTTCTTAATTTTTTGAGGAGTATCCATACTGTTTTTCATAGTGGTTGTGCCAGTTTACAATCCTGTGAATAGTATACAAGGGTTCCCTTTTCTCCACATCCTCTCCAACATTTGTTATTTCTTCTGTTTTTGATAATAGTCATCTAACAGGTGAGGTGGGATCTCACTGTGGTTTTGATTTGCATTTCCCTAATAATTAGTGATGTTGAAATCTTTCTATATGCCTGTTGGCCATCTGTATTTTGTCATTGGAAAAATGTCTGTTTAGATCTTCTGCCTATTTCTTGAGTTATTTTTTGTTGTTGAATTTTATGAGCTCTTTGTATGTTTTAGACATTAACCCCTTATCAGATGTATGATTTGCAAATACCTTCCCCCATTCAGTAGGATACCTTTTTGTTTTGATAACCATTTGTTTCACTGTGCAGAAGATTTTTAGTTTGATATAATCTCATTTGTTTATTTTTGCTTTTGTTTCCTTTGCCTTTGGGGTCCAAACCACACAAATTTTGCTAAGACCAATATCAAGGAGCTTATTGCCTATGTTTTCTTCCAGGACTTTTATGGTTTTTGTCTTACATTCAAGTATTTAATCTATTTTGTATTACATTTTGTGTGTGGTATGAGATGGTGGTCTAGTTTCTTTCTTTTGCATGTGGCTGACCAGTTTTCCTAACACCATTCATTGAAGAGACTGTCCATTTTCCATTGTATATGCTGGGCTATTTTGTCATAAACTATTTGTCTTTGTATGTATAGGTTTATTTCTGGGCTCTCATTTAATGTTCATTGATCTGTGTATCTGTTTCTATGCCAGTACAAGAATATTTTGATTACTGTAGCTTTGTAGTATAGTTTGAAATCAGGGAGTATGATACACTGAGCTTTGTTCTTCTTTCTCAGGATTGCTTTGGCTATTCAGGATCTTTTATGTAGGTTCTATACAAATTTTAGCATTATTTGTTCTAGTTATGTGAAATATGCCATTGGAATTTTGATGGAGATTGCTTTGAATCTGTAGATTGCTTTGGGTAATATGAACATTTTAATAATATTTTCCAATCCATGAGCATGAAATATCTTACCACTATTTTTCTGTTTTTATTTATCAGTGTCTTATAGTTTTCAGTATATAGGTTTTTTACCTCCTTTGTTAAATTTATTCCTGAGTATTTTATTCTTTTTGATATAAATATAAATGGTATTGTTTTCCTAATTTCTCTTTCTGATTGTTTCTAATTATGTATATAGTTTATAATTATGTGTGTAGTTAATAGTATGTAGCAAACCTCAGTTCTGATAAGTAGCAAGAAATCATTTGAAAGGTTTCTTCACCTAGCTTTAGGCAATATCTTGTAGTTAGGGGAATGAAGGGCTTATGTTGAGGGACTTACTAGAGCCTCTGTAGTGAGCAGGTATTGAGGGAGAATCATTGGAAATAGTAGAAGTTAAGAGTCAAGACAGAGTTATAAGCTATGTTCCTAAGGCATGGCTATCTGACAATGACAAGTGCAGTGTCTCTTGGAGTGCGGTAAACTCTTCTTTGACCAAAGGTTATATGGAAATCTTCAAAATTCTAGCCTATATGTGCACATGTAGGTTGGAGGGGGGCATGTAGCAGGATTGAGTGATGCCCTTAAATCAAGTAGAGAATATCTTTTAGTTCTTTTGGAGATGGTCCTCAAGCAATAGATGGATCAACTAAGAACAGGGTTTAAAATCCTGTAAGAGGGGCATGATCAGTTCTAGGGTAGAGTATTGCTGGTTTGCAAAGGTGACCTTAAGTACTTGTAGGAAACTTGGACAGAAGCTCATGCAAAAAGACTACCAATTCAGAAAGAATTCTAAGAAAATTATGGCCATACATTTCAGAACTTAGTTCCACTCAGTATACATTTGCTACAGTGGGCTGGATTCTGAGCCAGGCATTTAGGATATAATGCCCATAGACTGTAATGAATTGAGAGGCCAGTGGATACAGTATGTACCAGGCTGTCCTAGGATATATTAAGGCAGCAAAACACAGTCTTGATCCCATCCGTTGGTGTAGCTGGGGCTCCCATAAGACTCTGAACCCTATTCAGGATTGGTTTTAATGGTTAGCATATTCCCTGTCTAGTTCATTATCACGATGAGAACTTATAGATGGATAAAGATTTATATATGGGGGTGCCTGGGTGGCTCAGTCATTTGAGTGTCTGCCTTTGGCTCAGATCATGATCCCAGGGTTCTGGGATCAAGCCCCACATCAGGCTCCCTGTTCCCTCTACCTCTGCTTGCTGCTCCCCCTGTTTGTGCGCTCGCGTGTGCTCTCTCTCTCAAATAAATTTATTTAAAAAATTATAGACAGGTAGCTTAAAATTTATAGATGGATGGATGGATGGATAGATGGAGAGATATATGCGTGGATAGAAATGAAGTTCAGCTATTCCAACAGAATGGGGCTGCAGAAGGCAAAGGCTTAACAGTTTATAACAATTAAACACGTTTTCATCCTTGGCGAGTCATGCAAGGAGCATTTAACACTCAACATATCAGTAAACAGATTGGTGCAGCTTCCTGTCACTGCGAACCTTTTCAGAGCTATAAAATATCTGTAGCTGACTAAAAATCCCTGAGTAATCTTGCTTAGGATCAAAAAGCTTTCATTAACATCTTTAATCTGTGTAATGAAATCTCAAACTATTTTTTATGCCTTTATTGCTTCAGTGACCAAAATCTCAAGAGAACCCAATGAACTAGAATGTGACCTAAAATCAAGAGCAAAGAATCATCAATCAAAAAGGAAGATTATTTGGGAAACAGAAATGATTTGAATACCAAAGAAGCAGTGCTTGTTGACAGAAATAAATGTTTGTAACTATTGTTTCATCGGTCATGTAGGCCACAGAACAAATCAAGACCCTGTGTCATATCAAAAACAAATTTGATTTTAGACTTCCCTCTACCACCTTGATTTTCTGGAACTTCAACTTACTTTCTATGGACCTTGATACTTTGTTGACTATTTGCCTTGTCCCCCATTTATAGTGTTCCCCATCTTTTTACCCCTGTTATTGAGAAATAATGTTCTCCATCTTTTCTTTTTTCTTTCCTTTTCTCTTATTT
>PITA01027012.1:0-21700 GCA_004023965.1 Spilogale gracilis
GGAGGGGGAGGGAGGAGACAAGGGGAAAAGGAGAAGGAAAGAGAGGGGAGGGAATTGGCATCCATTTCTCCTTTTGATCATCTTTATGATCTAATGTATCAATTTACAACACAACCTGCTGGTATTAGGAGAGCAGACTACATTTTCTTCATGAAAATTAAATTTCTCTCTTGTAAACGTCATTGGTTTTTACTGGGAAGCATGTTTCAACCAACATGAAAAAAGTACATTATGTACAACTATCAATTATTAGTTTATACATACAGGTCCGATTACCTGTTATGCTAAAAACACAGGAGACTTTCTATTAATGATTTGCAACTTTGTTTTAAACAAACACTAATTTTTGTCAACAGTTGACATTTCTTCTACATGTGGAGTTTAATGCTACTTACATTTATAGCAACATTTTTTTGAATCATAGACTCTGTGTCCCTATAGGGGCAAGAGAAATAGAAAAAAGAATTTAAAAGTCTGTATTTTTGTATAAATAATATAACATTTCCTAACTTACAGGAATAACATTACAAAGTGGAAAATGGCACAGATAAACATGGTGATCTCAGATCCAGGAAGCATGGATGAAAGAGCATAGTAATAAAGATGAGTCTGAATATTTACACTAAAATTTTTCATTAGTGGGTACAAAGGGAAAAAAATTTAAACTAAATTCTTCTTTAAAATAACACACAGAAAGGTAAAAAAAAAATCCCCTCCCTTATTTTAATTGAATAATACCTTAATAATGATATTACTACTAGGCAGTGTGAGTTTCTGATAGGCAGGATTTTTATCTTACCCATTACTATAATCTCATACCTATCAATGTCTCAATGTAAAAATTCAATAAATGTTTAAATCCAACAGTGGAGTACTGAAATAAAACTCTAAGCTATATCATCAATTATATCTTCAGAAAGAAAAATTAGTTAAGTTTGAACCATAAATTGTGAACATTTATTTTAACTAATTAATCTAATTAAAACTTAAGATTAAAACTCAGTATATTGGGGGAGAGTAAAAATGAAAACTATGTCATAAAAAAAGTTCTGAACAGTAAACTTACGTGATTTTATGAAAAGTTTGTATTTTTATAAAAAATCATTAACCAGAATCCATGAGTCTGGAACAAAACAAAGATTTTTTTTTCGTTTGTTTAAAAATGGTAAAATGCTTTCTAAAGTAACTTACTTCTAGCATAGCACTAAATTAAGTTTTATAGAGTCTGCAAATGTAACTTTGGTATGAAAAATATACTTGGCAATAAAAGGTGCGAAACATGGCTGGAACGGAATCCACAAGGAATTTATGTCGTTGGCCAGACACATACTTTTCCAAATGAGAAAGAAGACAGCTTGTATTTATAAGAAGTAGATGTTGTTGATCATTACTTAAGAAGATGACTTACTTCTGGACACCAGGTCTGCTTTGGGCAGTCTTGAATCACTGCAACGAAACCAGTGTCGTTACAGGAGTAGGAGATGCATGGGTTATTGGGATCATCAAATGAAGCACCAATCTGGGAAGCAGGGAGGAAGAGAGAACAAAGTAATTATTCACTTTTTTTTTGAAGATTAAAATAAAATCTGAAAAAAAATCAAATTCATAATGTTTAATGCATTTCCAGAGATACTTTTGGTCATTTATTAATATTTAAGAAAAAGTGGATTGAAAGACTTCTATTTCCATGAATAAAGCAGTGTACCTCCTTGAGAGCACAGAATGTGTCAAGATTCTCAATCCTGAAATGAAGATCCACATACTCTATTCATCTACTCATTTACTCTATTTTTCAAATATTTTCAAGAAAGTTTATTTTATGATGAGAAGTCAACCTATTGTTATGCTATAAGTTTGAGAGAAAACAAGATATCTAAGTAGTAAGAACGGTACAAAATAGTTTTATCAGATTATCACAAATGACAATTCCACAAGACATCCTTCTACAACTGCTTGTGTTCTTCTCTTTGTGTTCCTATACTTTTGAAGTTCTCTGGATTGTTTTAAAAATAATTTATGTACAAAATTCAAACTCCAGTTTGGGAAACTGTATTTCAAACTGCCAAATCAACTTTTTAATAAACTGGAATTCTGTTATTTCAACTATTTTGCATATATATGGTTAGAGACTAAACTTTCCTTTTGTTCTTTAAACATCATTGTATTTTATGTTTATAAACTGGCATAGATTCTCAAGTCATTATCATCTTTGGAAGCTGAATATTAAGAAACCCAGACAGGAATTGACTCATTGACTCTGTTTTATAAATTTCTTAACATATTGCATTGATTTCATTTTAGACATTTTTAATATTTATTATCACCAGTTCAAGGGTATTATCAATTTGAGAACCATCTGGGTTTTATGACTTCTTGGTACTTTTTCTAAAATGTTAAATTACTTTCCAGAATGCCAAATTAGTTGTCAAAATCCAGTTCTGAATATACGTGTGTTGCTATATTCACATAATGGGGTTCTAGTTTTGGGGGGTCTTCCATTTGATCTCTGACAGTTTGGCCATCTGATCTTTGTGGTTATAGTTATAGTTTAACTCTGTTCATTGATTTAAATGTCACAGAGTGTGTCTTCTCCATCTGGTCAGACCCCTGGGGAATTTTATTCAGAATTTAGGTAGTTAATGATCAAGCATATTTCCTCCCTTTGAACTGAGCCATGTTGAGTGTTACATTTGATGGTCCTTTTGAAATGAATATACAGGAAAAAAATGAACAGATTCTGCTCTACCATTACCTATGAATTTTCCATATTATAAGATGAAAGAGCCTACCGTTTATTCATAATTAAGTAAATAATAATATTTTAAAGTAAAAACAGCCTTACCTCATAATCAATACTGTTAAACAAACATGTTCTTGGTTCTGAAAAATAAATATATTATTTTATCTTAAAATAAACATTATAATTCTGTTTTTATTTATAATCCAGAAACTATATATACAATCATATTTATCAACCAATTAAAATGCTTCCTCCCACAACACCATCATCTCCTCCTAATCTACCAATTATATTCACAATTGTTAATTCTGGGTTTCCTCCACTCCAAAGATCATGAGCTTTAAGAGGGCAAGTACGATTCTGTTTTATTGATCATAGCCATCTAGCATAGAGTTGACATATTAAAAGCTCAATAAATATTTCTTGAACACATGAATAAGTAAATGACTATTCAATTCAAATAATGTATTGTGGATACACACCACAGTATCCGATTTCACAGCAGGTGTCATTATCTCGGAACTTTACAAGTCTCTCTCCAGTTTTGCATGTGGGTACAGAAGGGCACTGCTTGAGGCTACAGTTCACAGTATTTGCATCAGTACAAGTGCATGTGTAACAATTGGCAGTCCATTCCTCTCCTGGCTACAGAAACAAACCAAGTTTAGACTTCTATTTAAATACAGGACTGACAGCAAATTTGGATTAAAGTAGAGAAAACATTTATACTTACAGATTTCTCTTCTCCCAGTGGACCATGACAAACTGTTAACATGAGATGATAAATGCTAATTAAATTTGGCAAAATAGAGCCATCTATTATATGTAGATAATCACCAGGTTGCCAATACTGTAAGTGGAACTAGGGTTTCAGAAAAAGAATTATGGAGAATTGTATGGTACCTTAAGGGGGATAAATCATATCCATTTACTTGAGTAAACTGTCTCCAATGAAAATAGATATATTTCCCATTTTATAATCCCAGCATAGGATAATTATTAATTTCTGCTGGGAGTGGTCAATAAATCTTATGACAATTGTTTTACTTACTGTTTTGCACTCTGACTTTTACCACCATAATCTTACAAGTCACTAAGACTTCGTAATTATCAGTTCCTAAGGCCCTCTATCAGTTTTACAAGTTTCCTACAATTGCTAACATTTTTAACTCTCATGTTCTTGAAAATGTTCTCCTTCCTTCAAACTCAACACTCTCAAATTCCTTTCTTTATTAGCAGCTCTTTCTCTTCCCTGTCATTCTCTCTGCCCTTTCCCTGGTACTTTCTACCATCTCTAGTGTCCACTGCAATGTCAAGTGGATGACTCTCAAATTTGTAACTCCAGTCCACACACCTCTTTAAAGTATGGGCCCAGGATTCCCTCAGCCTAATAGTATCACAGCAGATCTATGAGACCCTCAAACTCAATATGCATAAAACAGATTATATCATCTTGCCCCTGAAACCTGTTTCTCATCTGAACTGGCCTCCTCTGGTTGAGGACCAAATTATTCTTTCAATTATTTGATCTTAAAACTTAGGACTCATTTTGATTCCTTCCATTCAATCACTTGGTATCCAATTATCCACAAAATCTTGTATTTTTATCTTCACTTCAACCTCTTCCTTCCTGGTGATACTAAAATGCTACCCCCAAGACTTCATTATTTTTAAGCTGGCATACTTGGGTTTTCCAGGAAACTTTGACTTGTGCTTCTTTCTTATCCAATCAATTCCTTATACCACAGGTAGAATAATTTTTCTAAAGCCCAATTTTCATCTCACCATTGCCTTGGTTGAAAACTTTAAAAAGTATATTTATTTTTTTATTTGAGAGAGAGAGCACAGGTGAGGGGCAGAGGGAGAGAATCTTGAAGAAGATTCCCTGCTGAGCATGGAGCTTGGGACTTGATGTCACAACCCATGAGATCATGGCCTGAGATGATAACCAACTGAGTCCCCAGGCACCCCTTGGCTAGAAATTTCTGATGGTCCCTTATAGACTTGTAAAACAAATACTTTCTTTTCTTTTCTTTTTTAAAGATTTTATTTATTTATTTATTTGACAGAGAGAAACACAGCCAGAGAGGGAACACAAGCAGGGGGAATGAGAGAGGGAGAAGCAGGCTTCCCGCCGAACAGGGAGCCTGATGTGGGGCTCGATCCCGGGTCTCCGGGATCATGACCTGAGCCGAAGGCAGTCGCCCAACCAACTGAGCCACCCAGGCACCCCAAAAACAAATACTTTCTTTCAGCATTCTGGCTTCTGAGGTCTGCCACAGTGTAACTCCAATCTCCCTTCTCAATTTAGTCTCACTTCTCTCATTTACATACCCTGGACTAGTCTACATATTGTTCTCAAATTCCAGTTCTGTAGTGAAATACCTAAGGACTCCTTAAACCATACAGGTACACAATACATGTAACACATAAAATGCGCTCTCTATATAATACATATTTCACACTCTTAAAGTGAAATTTATTTTTAGCCTTATATGAAATCTGTCTATGTTTCTTTAAAAGTATTACTCTCCAACTATATCATAAGATCAGAGGATGATTTTGGAGGGTAACTTCTGTTACTTCCTACAGAAAACATCATATTGGATTGAGAATAGTGGAACTCCAAATCCTCTTATTCAACTTTGGTGAATTTTAATTTCTCTTGTTAAAATTCACTTCTGAAAAAAATCTGCAATTGTCTAGTTTAAAAAACACTATCAAATGACAATTTTTGGATGAAGATACCATAATCACATAGAACAGTTTATTTAGTAGGTAAACTGTATTTTGAATGAGTAACAAGATACATTTGTTTTGCTTGGTTGCATTAGTTTGTGGGGGAGAAAATTAGCATTCACTATTTGGTGACTAAAAACTAAACTCATCCATTTCAAGTTTTCCTATTCTGTAACATTTCCACAGTGAGCCACTTTCATTGGCATGACCTCTGATGTTTGATTTGCAAGGAGAATGATGGATGTAGAATGATTGAATTTCAAGTGGAAGTATTATTACCTGGAGGTGGTGGATGTGATGGTGGACATCCTGTGTAAAAACAGACACTGCATGTTAGCCTCTAAAGTTACTGAAATTGTTTGGGGGTAAAATTCCCAATAACTAAAAATAATTGGCCACATCACTAGTCTTACAAACAGACTTATTCCTATCTACCTTCCCTTTCTGCTCCTCATGGCATTTAGAATTCCACCATTAGACAATATTCCCTTTGAAACTCAAATTTTAATGGGAGGGGAATATGGAAGTCTAAAGGAGAAAGGGGAAAACTTTAAGATAAATTTATCTTTATTTTTTTTTGGCAGACACTGCCAATTAATAGGACAGTAAATATATATATATATATATATTAAAAAGGAAGAGGATAATTCAGATATAGGAAATATAAGGATTATTACTTATCCAGTTTTCATCCTTTATCTTTTTATCCTCTTTTTAACATCCTGAAATATTTTAATCTTACTCCATCTCCACCTGTACCAAATGGTTTAAGCTGGTTATATGTTTCTTTTTAAGTCTTCATACATCACATATTTTGGTCAACTCAATAATTCATTCAAAAATTTCAAATCCTATTTCCAAACTTCTAAAAATTCAAGTTAATAGTTTTATTCTATGTACCAAGGAAAAGGCCAGTAGTAAGTAGAAGTAACAGAATGTTTGAGAGGAACTTAAAATTGTTACATGTTTAGGTAAAGGGGCCTCAATAACCAATAGATACAGAAAAAGAGAAAGGAAATTAGTTAAAGATATGGGAGTTTGGGGAACAAATGTCTCTCTTTACTGAAGGAGGCTAAAATAATCCCCAATTATAAATGTTCAGCAGCTTAGCAGAAGCCAACAATAGGAGAGAGAAATGACCTAACAGACATAGGTACACTGATCAGCAAGTTATTTTGCCAGCATTCATTTGTTTGCATTTTAGTTTCAGAGGTTTTCTTGACTTCTGGAAGTAGTGACTGCAAAGGAAATAACAAAAGTGGTGACTGGAGAAGCTAGAGTTTGACTTCTGATAAGCTGCTCTGTCTTCTGAGATGCCACCAAGCAAAGTTCATTTATTATTATTTGACTTACCTGTGATAGAAATTCCAGGAACAGTGGTTGTTTCAAATACTTCCCTGGAGGTGCCTAAAATGAAGAGAAGAAAAGAAGTGAACTTTTTCTGCTTTCAGAAGAAGAGGTCCTAAGACATCTCCACATGGAACAAGAGTCTCAGAGTACCTGTAAAGTTCTAATGCTAGTGCATGCTCCTGTGGCTGAAACATAAAAGCTCTACTTTGCAACCCCCCTGCTGACAGAAATGAATATTTTCCCTTGACCCCAGTAAATTTCTCATCTATAGGTCACTTTCTTTCTCTAAGTGATACAAACTTTTTTCACAACAAATTATTTTACTTTCTATAACTTGGTTTCCTTGCTCTCCTGTATTAGTGTTTAGGAGAGTTATAATAGAGTTTTAAAAAGTCAGAGAACATCTGTGTTGATCAAGATATTCGAAAGTCAGCTTGACTAAATTTTAGACATGTTGCTTCCTGATCACAGGGCCCTGGACTCTCTTTTCTTAGCACATTTACTTTAGAAAACTTGTAGTTGCAAATTCTTTCTCCTTCCCTTTTGAGATAAACATCTTCCCTCAGTCTCTGGATAGTTTTACAGCCAAGAATGTCTTCTTCAAAGACTTGGTTCAAAGGTCTGTCTATGAAATATAATCATTGAGAATAATAGTACCCCTATCTCTCTGTCTCTGTGGAAGCTGGAGGCTAACTTCATTCATTCTCCATCAAGTTTAGATGTAATTTTTCCCCTGGGTTTCTTACCCTGGAGACTCAAAGAGTTAACTCATTGGAAATAGATCATGTGAATGAATATAAGACAGGCATTCTCTCATTTATTAATCAGATTCTAGATGATTCTGGATCTGCCAGCTGATAATCTAGTTATTTCCAATTCTCTAGCTGACGAACCAATTGTCCCTGTCACTCCAGCTAAAGGTAAAATAGATTGTCCTGTTGTTCCTGATTCTCCATGGAATGGTCCTGTGGTCCCTGATCCTCCAGCTGCTCGTCCTTTTGTCCCTGCTTTAGTGGCAGATTATCCACTTGTAAGTGATCCTTTTATGGATGGTCTGGTGGTCCCTGAACTTACAACAGATGTTTCAATTGCTTCTGATTTTCCAGCAAATGATCTAGTTGTCCCTGATCCTTCAGGAAAGACAGAGCCTTCTGATTTTCCAGCAAAGCATCCAGTTGTTGCTAGCCCAACTGATTGTCCAGAAGTCTGTCAATTATGCTTATGGTACAGATATTTCTGATTCCACAAAAGATGGTCCAGTTGTCCATGATCCACCAGTTGATGGTCCACTTGTCCTTGATATGCTAGATGATGATCTAGCTGTTCCTAATTCTTTGGCTGATGGTCCAGTGGTATTAAAATCTTGAGATGATGATCCCATTGTCCCTGTCACTCCAGATGATGGTCCAGTTGTCCCTGGACCTAAAACAGATGGTCTAGTTGTCCCTGATTCTTCAAATAATGGGTGAGTTGTCCCTGAAACTAAAACTGATGATCCCATTGTTCCTGATCCTCCAATGGATGGTCCTGTGGTTCCTGAACCTGCAGCTGCTCAACCAGTTATTCCTACTTCTTCATGTGATCGTCCAGTTGTCTATGATCCTCCTGTAGATGTTCCAATAGTCGCTAATGTTACAACAGAGGTTTCAGGTTTTTTGATACTCCAGCTAATGTTCCAGTTGTCTCTGATGCTCCAGCTGATAGTACTGTGGTCCTTGACCCTCTAGCTGCTGTTCCAGTTGTCTTTGGTCCTCCAGTTGATGGTCCACTTGACCCTACCAACCCTGGAGATGTTGTAGACATTCCTAATCCTACAACCAATGGTGCAGTGGTTCCTTATCCTCAGCAGATGGTCTAGTTGTTCCTAACCCAAGTGATGATCCAGATGTCCACTTGAATCCTACTGATGATACAGATATTCCTGATTTACAGCAGATGTTCCAGTTGTCCCTGACCATCCAGTTGATGATCCAGCTGTCCCTGACATACTAGCTGATGATATAGTTGTTCCTAATACTTCCTCTGTTGGTCCTGTCATCTCTGTGCCTCCAGGTGATGGTCTAGTTGTCCCTGGCATTCCAGATGATGGTCTGTTTGTCCCTGAACCTGTGCAGATATTCTAGTTGTTCCTGATCTTTCAGATGATGATTAAGTTGTCCCTGAACACAGAACAGATGGTCCTATTGTCCATGATCCTTCAGTGGATGGTCCTGTAGTCCCTGATTCTCCAGCTGCTTGTCCAATGTCTGTGCTTTTTTAGTCAATTGTCCAGTTGTCTGCAATCCTCCTGTGGGTGGTTCAGTAGTCTCTGACTTTAAACAGAGCTTTCAGTTGTTTCTGATACTCTAGCAAATAATCCACTTGTCCCTAATCCATCAGTTAATGGTCTAGTTGTTGCTAACCCAAGTTATGGTCCAGTTGTTCTTGTCAATCCTATCGGTGGTACAGATGTTCTTGCATCTACACAGATGGTCCAGTCATCTCTGATTTTTAAGGTGATGATCTGATTGCTTTTGATCCTCCTAGTGATGGTCCTGTTTTCCCTGTCACTATAGATGATAGCAAAGTTATCCCTGATCCTTCAGCTGATGCTCCAGTTATCCCTGGATCTTGATCTCTCTGATGGTCCAGTTTTTTTCTGTTTCTTCAACAGATTTTCCAGCTGTTCTTGCCAAAACAGTAGTAAAAAATTCTTGTCACGTTTTAAAGCTGTCATGTATTTTTTTGTTAACGTAGGGGCTCATTCTGCTTTCTTTCTCTACTATAGCTTTCAAGCTTCTTCATGGGCACCGGTATATTTCATACCTTTTATTCTATGGTGTATATTCTTCCTATTTATGCATTCAGCAACCCTTTTTTTCTATTTATTTATTTAGACTTTAAATTTATTTTATTTTTTTCAGTGTTCCAAGATTCATTGTTTATGCCCCACACCCAGTGCTCCATGCAATACGTGCCCTCAGTTCCCACCACCAGGCTCTCCCATTCCCCCACTCCCTCCCTCCAAGACCCTTAGTTTGTTTCTGAGTCCAAAGTCTCCAATGTTTTATTTCTTTCCCTGAATTACCCTACTTCCCATTTTCTTTCCTTCTCCTACTGTCCCCTATATTTCCCCTTATGCATTGCAAGTAAGTGAAACCATGTGGGATACTTGACTTTCTCTACTTGACAATCCTTTATTGAGTATCTTGTATGTTGTGTATGTTCTCAGAAGCATGTGTTACTCATTTTATCATCCTAACAAACCCATGACATATATAGTATAACTTTCTCTTTTGATAGAGTAGAAATTGAAGCACAGATAGTTGAAGTAGCTTTTTGATGATGGTATATCTAGTAATTAGATAGTTCTTTGTTTCCATAAAGCATTCTAGTTGGTTGTGAGAGATATGCAGACATATAAATGAAATTACTATCCAACCAAACAAATTCACACACAAGAAAAGTGTCAGGTCACTAACACAAAGTGAGGTGCTACTAAGCAACTGGAATTCTATTTTAGATTAGCCAGCAAAGACCTCTTTGAAAAAATGTCTTTTATTTTGAGATCTGAGAGAAGTAGAAAGCTATGTGAAGCTCTAGGGAAATAGTATTCTAGGCAGTGGGAAGAGCCAGTGCAAAAGCCATAAGACTGAAGTGAACTACATGTGCTAGAGAGGCAGAACTAGAGGTGAATGTATTTGGATCACTGGAGATTACAGGGACAGCATTAGTGAGGACAAACATATATCGTTTGTGAATCCAGTGAAGGATGTTGGACATTTTCCTAAATGCAATGGAATATAATTTTATGCAAGGGGATGATAGATTTGTATATATTTAACATCTCTCTTTCTACTCTACAGAGAATATATGCAAAAAGGTGTACAATAGAAGTAGGAAGACTAGTTTGAGGTGATTACAGTAATCAAGACTATTCATGAATGCTTTGGGCTACAGTGATGATAAAGGAGTTTGAGAATAGAGGATGGGATTAAAATATGTTTTCGAAGTCGCATTAGCAACCTTTGTTTTTATGTGTGGGGTACAAAATAAAAAGAAGAGAAGCATCAAGGGTAATTGCAATTTTTTTTTTGGTGAGTAAACTGAATCAGTGATGAGATCATTTATTGATACAGAGAAGAACAAGGATATGGGATCGATGTGGGAGAACAGGTTGTGGGTATGAAAATAAACAAGAATTCATTTTATTTCATGTCAAGTATGGGATGCCTATTAGACATCCAAATGGAAATATCAAGTTAGCAACTGAGTATGAATCTAGACTTCCAGAGAAATCAAGATTGGAAACATATATTTGGAAATTTGCATCTAAGATATCTTTAAAATTTTCCTATACTTGAATTATTTCCTACAGATTATGCAGTTATCCCCACTAGGCCTGTCTTGTCTCTGACTACCAGAAGCTTCTCTATGAGCTCAGTTTAAGGGGAAACCCCATCATCCAAGTCATGCTCTTGCACTTTTCTACATGCTAGTTTGCTAATACTCTGATTGGCTTTGAAACCTCAAGTTTATTTTATTTCTTTTTAAAAATATTTTATTTATTTATTTGACAGAGAAAGAGATCACAAGTAGGAAGAGAGGCAGGCAGAGAGAGGAGGAAGCAGACTCCCTGCTGAGCAGAGAGCCTGATGTGGGCCTCGATCCCAGGACCCAGGACCGTGAGCTGAAGGTAGAGGCTTTAACCCACTGAGCCACCCAGGTGCCCTATTTCTTTCTTTCTTTCTTTCTTTCTTTCTTCCTTCCTTCTTTCCTTCTTTTTAAAAGATTTTATTTACTTATTTGAGAGTGAAAATGAGAGAGGGAGCAGAGCAGAGGGAAGGGACAGAGAAAGAGAGGGAGAAGCAGACTCCCCACTGAGCAGGGAGCCCCACACAGGGCTCCATCCCAGGAACCCAGGACCATTAAGCAGATGCTTAATCAACTGAGCTACCAAGACACCCCATGAAACCTCAAGTTTGTTTTCATTCAAGTAACTTTGAATTACTATTCTGTTTGAAGTCTTGAAACAATCTCACCTTACCTCATATTTTGTAATCCTTTAACACTAAGTAAAGGATACATTTTGATTTCCTTTATCATCTTTGGCATTCTAAAACCATGTTGGGCTTTGTTTCTTTTATTCTAGGCTCTTACTTCTTCCATTCCACAATTATTTTTACCCTGTCTATATAATCCACATTCATTGATTTAAAAAACCTCTTCTATATGATTAACTACTTTAAAAAATGCTTCTACCTCCTACCTGGCCTTAGCCTAATGTGACCATTTAACAAATTGACATCACCCAGAATGCTTGAGATCTGATATCCTATTATCAAGAATTCCCCCAAGAGAACAGATGAGGATGGAAACCTTAGGTGGGTAGGGGCATGGATCTACACAATAGTGTATGTGCGTGGATGGTGCCTGTTTCCAGCAAAACTTCACTACTTGGGTATAGCAGCAAATAGCCTATTCCCTCCCAAACCTTTAATCCCTCTGGAAGGTTTTCTTTCATATAATCTGTTATTTTATCTCATTAATAAAAATAAAGCCTCTGACTCCATTACTATATTGGCAACTCTTATTCATTTTTTTACATATTTACCAGATGTCCACCAGATATTATCTAGTCAGGCACTGAGCTAGGCACTAGATATGTAAATGTAAATGTAAAACAGAACAGGCAAGGTGATAAGACCTTCTGTCTCTAGATGGACAGAAATCCACCATGTTGGTGGCCTGTCTCGTAATCAAGAATGGCTGGATGAAGAATCAGCCATCTAGGCTTTGTTTAGCGTCCTCATCCTATAACTAAAATAAATGCATTGATTTTTCACTTATAAAATGTGAATACAAAATAGTCACTAAGCTACTGCCAATTGCACAATGTACTTATATGATTCAAGAAGTAAATATATGTAAAAACATTTTGTTCATTTTACACTTAGTATGTTTTTCTGATTATCATTTTTATTTTTGCAAAAACAGATTAAGATGACCTTACAAGTGGTATACAATGATAAATGACTACCTCATATATTTATTTCATTAATTAAGTTGTACTCAATATATCCAGCAAAAATTCAAGTGTAAAAATAGTATTATTTTGTCTTACCAATTACATTTTTCATGCATTTTTTTGGCCTATTTCATGAGAAATATTTACCAATCCCTTTTCTTTTTCTTTTTATTTTTTTCTCTTTGGTCCATATCTTTAGTCCTGTGAAACAAGTTATTATTAAGAGACACAAACTTTGTTTACTAAGGGGTGGCTATAGCCATTTTGTACAGCATACACTCATTGGGTATTTCTCATCAGGTGAGTTTTGAGCAAATGAGGTAAGTATAGTCTTGTCCTATTTGCAAGTCAAGAAGAATGTTTTAAACTAATGTGTAGACATTTTAGGGAGCAAATTATTTTCTGAATTTTTAGACAATTCAGAGGGCAATGTTACTGATTATTCTCAGAAATGAGGAAACTGTTCATCAAAGTTCTAGATTACTTTGCTTTTCAATAAGGAACTTATAAAGAAATATGTTAATATTTTAAATTAGGACATTTTCCATATTAAACCATGAAATTTTCCTAATACTAAAGGCAGTGGTTTTTGTGAAAGATTGCAAAAAGTAAAATTCTAACTTGAATTTAAATATACTTGTTGATGTCTAATAACTGTTGAATATTCAGAAGCCTATTATTTAAGAAGGAATAAAAATTGTTGAATTCTCAGATATTTCTACTAGGAGAAAATCATATTATCAATGAATAAAATGCAAAAATAGCTAACATATTTTGTGATTATTTAGTACTTTTAATTTATATGTTGTCTAAGTGATTTTGTGTAGAGCAAAGCAAACCTTAGATGAAATAAATGTAACTAACTGGATAAGACATGTCCCTAACTCAAAAATGACATTTAAGGACCAAATATAAGGTGCACTTGGTGGTTCAGTCATTAAGCGTCTGCCTTCAGCTCAGGTCATGATCCCAGAGTTCCAGAATCAAGCCCCACATCAGGCTCTCTGCTTGATGGGAAGCTTGCTTCTCCCTTTCTCACTCCCCCTGCTTATGTTCCCTCTCTAGTTGTGCTTCACTCTGTCAAATAAATAAATAATATCTTTTTAAAAAAGGACCAACTATAAGATGAAATGTTAGTCCCTATTATTTTCTTACTTAACTCAGTTACAGTTCTATCAAGGAATAGTCTAGTGATTTCTATTGGTGATAAAAGAATACCAGATTCAAAATGTTGCATTACTCTTATGAAGTAATGGAGAACACCTGAACTGTCAGAGCACTGTCATTATCTGTAAATCCTGTGTTGCACTGATCACCCAATAGTGCCTATATACTGAATAACAAGGAATTTAATAGCAATCTTTCTAATTGCTTCACATAATATTCACATAATTATAGTGTTATTTTTAAGCAAGAAGGATTTCCAACTAAATATTCTACTGAGTATCTTTTATAAGCATGTTTCTACATCAACAGATTTTTGTGACTTCTTGTGTTTAGCTAATGTCACCTGGTTTATCCGAAAAGCCTCTGGTACCACTGCTGGGTGAAGCAGGTCTATTTTCATCTCTACTAGTTGCACCACCAGATGTTCCAGATGCACTTGCTATTAAGGAAAAAGATGGAAAAGGCTAATACCCAGAATTTCTTAAGCTAGGAGACAGCTAATTCTGACCTAAATTAACTTCCAAAAAAATTACAAAAAATTCCATTTTTCTATATCAATAATACTACCCTTTATATATTTCCAAAGATGTACTTCAACATACATTTATTTATTTATTTATTTATTTATTTATTTATTTATTTATGATTTTATTTATTTATTTGACAGAGAGAAACACAGCTAGAGAGGGAATAGAAGCAGAGTGACTGAGAGAGAAGCAGACTTTCTGCCGAAGCAGGAAGCCCAATGTGGGGCTTGATCCTGGGTCTCCAGGATCATGACCTGAGCCGAAGGCAGTCGCTTAACCAACTGAGCCACCCAGCGCCCCAACATACATTTATTTATTATTTTACTAGAGTCTCATAGATTAAAGTTCCCATTTTTTAGTGATAAGAAAACTGAAGTTACAGAAGTTGAGGGCCTGATTCACTATATGCATGATACTGGTTCTAGGAAAAATGTTTACATATGGACCCTGCTTTTGGGATTTTTTTTCCCTCACCAGAAATGGTTATTGAACATTTATCAAATGTGTTTTTAGGCTCTATGTAGATAATTAATTGCTTTTATTTCTCTTAGTCTGTTAGTATGAACAATATTAATGGATTTCCTAATTTTGAAAATACTTTTACTAAAAATTAATAAAAATTATTACTAAACCCTATATTTTAGTGTGCTTTTGAACTATAATTTTAGCCATTTGTTGTGTGCATGCAAACTCTTAAATTCCTCCTTTTTTGGGCTTTTGACTTTATTTCTCTTTTGATAAGCTATATTTTACAGAAACATTTTTATATAATCCCTTTAGCACCCTCCCAGTTTTCTTTCAGGTAATATCTACCGATTCTCCTTAATAAAGAATAATAATTACTAACATTGTTTCTTCTTCCCTTTTTCTACTTTTCTTCTGTTCCTTTTCAATTTAAATGTCATTTTCTTTCTTAATACTATGTGTTTTTACTACTTTAATAAACTTGACCTCCTTTCATCTGGTTCATGAGCTTTAAATAATTTGACTATTATATAATTAACAAGATTAATATATCTTCTTTCTTATTGCTGATATAGGAAATATTTTGGGGTTTGGAGTCAACAGCCAAGAAAGAATTCTTGAGACGTCTTTGGTGCAAAAAGGTGGTTTTATTAAAGCATGGCAACAGGACCCATGAGCAGAAAGAGCTGTACTCAGTTCATGAGGAGTGGTCCATTATATACTTTCAAGTTGGGAGGGGGTTAGGGATAGTTTAAGTCTCAAAGGAATTTTGGAACAGGTTTCAAGGACCTTGAGGTGTTTAGCTATTGTTGGGAAAAGGTCATTCATTATTGTCTATTAATACTTTAGTCATGAGACTCTTCTGATGAATATCAGTGGGTCATAAAATTGGCAGATGATTGCCAACATGTATCTTGGGGCTAAAGAGAAAGAACGTTTCCAAAGGATTTGTATACCTTAAAGTAGACTTATAGGATCCTGCGAGTAGGGCTAAAATTGCCTTTGTACTTAGCAAAGTACTAACACTCAGGCAGCTGAGTTCCTAGACGAATGGCACTCTGCCTCTTTCAAGGACTTGTTGATGGGCTCCTAAGTGGTAAGGAAATTTATTTTTTCTCTTCTCTTTATTTCCCACATCTTCCTCATTTATCTATTTATTATTATGTGATAACAATGTGAAATATTTGTGTAGTTTTCTTCCACCTTTCTTTCAACATTGGTTCCAGTTTTAGAGCTAGAGTTTAAAATAGTGCTATAATCATTTCAGTCATTTTCAAAGCATATCTTTGTTGTTTAACACTCATCCTCTAGTGATTTTATTATGAAGGGCTCATGGGTACATAATTCCATGAATTCCTTCATGTTTTCAATTACTTGCCTAGAACTTGCTACCTGAATTACATTTGGCTGCATTAATAACACTTAGCCCACATTTTCCTTTCCTGAGTTTCTTAATGCTACTCTGTCTTGACAAGTCTGATACCAACCTGATTTTCTTTATTTCTTTTTTTTTTAAGATTTCATTTATTTATTTGACAGAGAGAGAGAGAGAGATATCACAAATAGGCAGAAAGGCAGGCAGAGAAAGAGGGGCAAGCAGGCTCCCTGCTGAGCAAAGAGCCTGATGTAGGACTTGATCCCAGGACCCTGAGATCATGACCTGAGCTGAAGGCAGAGGCTTAACCCTCTGAGTCACCCAGGCACCTGATTTTACTTATTTTTAAATGACTTTCTCTTTTTGCCTCAAGGTCCAGGGAACGTATCTTTCAAGTCTAACAGATTTCCTTTTCTTTTTCTGTTTCTTTTTTAAGTCTAACCGTTTTCTAAAATAACTCACCAAATTGTCTGTTCAGGACTTAATCTTCCAGGTATATATGATAGGTCCTTTCAACATAAAAATTTAGGATTTCTCTTTTAATTGTAGGAAACATGTCCTGATTTACAGTTTTAAATGTTAGTTCTGTTTCATTGCTTTAGCTTCTCCAGAAACTGAAATAATATATATGTTGGATATTTTTATCTGTTTCCTGTAATGATGTCCAACTCTGTTCTACTTAAACTTTTTTTTTCTACTTAAACTTTTTTAAAAATGTCTGCAATATTTTTTTGGATCATCTCAATTCTATCCTCTATAGCCCCTGCCATGCTTTCAGTGTCATATATTTTCTGATGAGTAGCTTGTAAGTGGTCTGTATTTTTTAGATAATTTTTTTCTTTATTTTTTAATATTTCTCCTGAGTTTTCATCAGTTCCAATTTAATGTCTTGCTACTATTTATCAATTTTGACCCTTAGTTTTTTAATTTAAAATTTTGATGTCTATAACTGCAGTTTGTTTCTTATTTTAAATTCTTGTTAATGTTTTGTTTCCTGTTTCATGACTAGATTGTTAGTTTGCATACTACTGCTGAGAACTGCTTTAAAAAGTATACAACTATACATATACATATATGTATTAATAATAATGTATATATGTACATATATGTATATATGTATGTATGTATACATATAAATGTATATATCATTACATATTTTTAGGTTGGGAGGGGATTAGGGATAGCTTAAATCACTAAGGAATTTTGGAACAAGGTTTCTATACATATTGGAATTTTACTTTTCTTTTTTATGTTTTTTGCATTGGATTTTCCTGAAACATAGAAGGAAATCCTATGTAGTGGGAACGGAGAAACTTTAGTGTGGCTCACCAGATTTCTTAGATCAAAGGTTTCCTCTTCTGTTGTTCATGGTGAAAGGAAGCTTCTTTTTTTAAGTGGCATCTCTCCTTTGTCTGTCTTCTAACTTATATTTACTATCCTGTTTCTCAAGGCCTTTGACTTTGAAGATTTCTTTCCTTTCTTTGCTTTCTTTTTTCTTCCTTCCTTCCTTCCTTCCTTCCAACACCCAGGCTGCAAAGATTCCTCCACCTCCCTGGTGTGTCTCTCCCTTGCCTCCAAGACAGTCAGTACCTTCACGGGGCTGCCTGACTTCATTCTGTGGACTTTCCCATCTTCTTTCTTTCAGTGCCACATGCCAAAGTGCTCTGAATTTCTAGGTCTCAGATTCTTCTCTCAGCAGTCTCTATTCAGGGTAGAGCCCTTTCCCTCAAGGGGTAAACCCTAGTTGATGCTAAGTTCTACCACTATTAAGTAACTCTCTATATTCCTCTCTCCGCTGGGAAGCTCTGACCTGAATCTCAGCTCCACTCTGAGCCCCAGAGGCATCTTCCCCAATCATTGGAGTCTCAGTCTGCTCTGTCCATCTAAACTCCCTAGGTGTGGGCCCAGTGATACTTATGTTCTGCAGAAGGAGGTATGTGTAGACTCTAAGGTATGCAGCCACCATTGTCCTGGCTCTATTTTCCCCCCAACTGATTCCCCCTTGAGCTTAAATGTTATCCAATTCTAAGATCACCAATGCAAATTAAAAACAGTTTAGTCCAGAACACAAATTGCTGAGGGAGGTATGGTTGGACATAGCTGGAAAGTGAGGACAAGTCTTGTCTGATTTCTCAGGATTTGGGGTTCTAGTGCCTGCTTCCCCAGGAGTGCTGCCACCTCCAGTTCCAGAGGTTGCTTCAGGCAAGAAACTAGGCATAGCTTAATTTTACAATAGAAACACAAGTTAGTTAATTAAAATATGAACTTGATCATCTTTGGAGGATGGCTTGTGAAAAGACAAATACAAATTTAAAATAAGAGGCTTAATTCCTTCTGGTACAAATAAGGAGAAACTTCCTCCTTCTTTTTCTTAGACCATTTGCTTTGGAAAATTTGTCATTTCAGATGTTTTCTGTGTCTTTGAAATATATATAAATCTTTAAAAAATCTATTTCAGATTTTTTTCTATTCAGGCTTCTTCCCAGCTTAATGACTCAGGAAGGTCTTTCTCAAGGCCTTGGGAGCTATCTCTTGGAAATGTAAACATCAAGGGAGATAGTATCTCCCTCTTGGGACAAACCTTCTTCCATTTTCAGGATAGCAGTTTTTTCTCCCTCCTATAAAACAGTTAAGTAACCAACTGTCATCCCAATTAACAGGTGAAATTAGGGTAAGCTGTGTATAATAAATTGGGTTTTAAAGTTTTCTTACTTGAGAACCAGTCATTTTTCTTGAGAAACCGTAAGTAAAGATGGTCTGCTTGTCAGATTCCTTTCTCTTTTCACAATTTCTAAGTGAATTGTCCAAAATTTACATCACTTTCTAGTTGAATACTTATTCAATTATAGTAACTCTCTATTCTCTCTACTGACATTGGGTGCTGGGTCTCTGGGTTGAGAGAAGATTTTGTTTTCAATTCTCTGTTCCTAACAGCTGAAATATGATTGCTCTTTATTCCCACAAAATATATCCCTAAATATATATTTAAGGATATCCTTATATATATATTTTATAATATAATTAAGGATATAATTATAAGGATACAATTATAAATATATATTTAAGGATATTCTTAAATATATATATTTAATGATATAAGAATATATCCTTAAAATTCCACTGAACTCACTCATGTTTTAAGGTTTTGCTCAAGTTAAAGTATATAGATATAGTCATAGTATACTGATCATACTATCACTTTATTTTCAAGATAGAATAATTCTCTTGTTTTTAACTCCAACTAATCTGTTCCCTACTAGAATTTCCTCTTGAGTTTCCATTCCAAGCCTGTCATGGAACATTTCCTTGATTTTGATTCTTTTGGGCCACACATGGTATTTGCCTTTGCATGTATATAAATATTAATTACTTTTGCTCAAAAATCAACCAAGGGAACAAATACATGACTACAATGTTTTCTAGAGCACTCAGTATGATGTTATTCACATAACAAATAGCTCTTGATTTATTTCTGATCTCCAGTTTGACATTATACAAATAATGATAATTAAATTCTTTAGGGAACATTGTCTCTGTCAAAAATTTAAGTAAAGAAATCACATTTCCATTGCCTGAATTTATTCTGATTATGCTCTTTCAGTACCTGGTGTACCAGAAGTGGTTTCAACAGCGGCTACAAAAGTGGCTGCAAATCCCCTTTCTGCTGTTCCTAATTGAAAAGAACAATGGCACTCAGTCCACAAAAGTATTCTCAGATTTAGGACATAATAACAAAAGACACCCTGTAAATTTAAATTCCAGATAAAAAAAAAAACAAACAATCACATTCCAATGGGACATATTATATACTAACAAAGTATTTCTTACTTATGTGAAGTTCACATTTCAATGGCACCTTACATTTTTAACTGGCAATTCTAGTCTAAATAAACAGTTGTGATATAAATGATCAAAGGACACCTGTTCAATAGCCATAAAATCACAGCCATTAAAACTATAACCATTGCTAAACTGACTTAAATTTCTCATGAAAAATGAGTTCTGAGCTAACCTCATAATGGAGCACTGTTAAAATGAGCAGGTGAGCCTGTGCCTTGCCTGCAGAATTCCATACTGGCCTGAAACCAATAAAAGGTGATCTAGTTGTGATGCTATCACCAGTTCTAGTGTTACTTCCAACAGGCTTCCCTATTATATTTCAGAAGCTGTGTACTGGGACAGCATATCCATTCATATATATTTAATGCAGTAAAACAGAGTTGAAGGAAAGATTGGAGAAACCAGTAAAAAAAATCTAAAACCTGTCAATCATTTTTATATCATTCTACAATATTCTTTAATATTTGAATAATAAAAATGAATAAAATAAGCAGTATTCTCATGAAAGACATTTCATGTTTTGGCTGTTGTTTTTACTTTTAAAAAAACTATATTGTCTGAATGACATTCTCAACCAACTCTTTCATGGGATCATTTCCCTTCATGAGGTTTAGTTGGAATGACCAGGGGGAAATCCATTAGTCCCATTGAAACCCAACAATATGAGGAGCTTTGGTGGAGCAAAACAGATTGTCCGGTATACCGCTTTCTAAGTACTTTCCATACATTGCTTCATGGAATTGTTTCAAGTATTTGTTCATGTATCACTGCAGTTCTCCTTTGTAGTCAAGATGGCAAATCATGACTCTATCCCAGGCTAGACTCAGGCTCAGGAGCCCAAAGACAGGAATCAGGGAATTCTGAATACACCCTGCTCTGCTTTCCATCATGTAAGAGCTGAGGTTACAGAAATACTGTGAGGAAGCACATACCAACAAGGTGACATAGGTTGTCTCCCGGAATACCGGCACTACAAACTTAGGAGTAATAAACATTTCAGAAGCTACAGGAAACATCCTTCAGCTTAGGAAGAAGATGCTTTCCACCCTGCCTTTACATACCTGCTCTGTCTCCCAAGGAGGTTGTGCCTGGGGCCGTTGACTCTCCACTTGTCCCCTCTCTCCCTGGGGCTGCGGTGAAGCCCTCTGGAGCTTCTGGGGTCCCTGACACAACAATGGGGAAAGGGTTTTACTTCTAGAGAGGCAGGATTCCGCATCTCCCTCTTCCCGCATAGGACAGAATTCAGGGCTGCAATGCAAAAGCATCCTGAAAGGACTCCAACGGTGCCTGCAGCTAGCTAGCTGATATCAGTCCAAGATCACATACAGCTCAATCTTGACTTCACCCTCTGGCACGTTCAGTGCCACCAAACAGGTGCTAACGTGTCTATCCTGGCTTGTCTGATTTCCCTGCGCTTGGCGCTCCTGGGCTAAGTCCCACGGGCGTGCTGTCTTCTTTACCTCCTCTGGTGGCTGCAGTAGGGCTGCCGG
>PITA01027013.1:0-21697 GCA_004023965.1 Spilogale gracilis
CTTGGATTATTGCAAAGGTCGTCTAGCTGGCTTTCTGGATCACGTCTTGCTGCCTACAATGGGATGCTTGTTCTTACTGCCCAATATCCATTTCCACTTCTTCTCTGTAGCTGCACCCAAAAATCTCCTTTTGGGAAAAATTCTTCTCTTACTCTGAACCATATAATTTTGGAGAGATTAATTTCACTTTCAGTTCCGGAAAGTGGAATTGTTGTGTGCTTAGCTATTTAGTGAATTCCTATTGAATTAATAAAATTACTGATTCACTTACTGAGTTAGTGAGTTCATCTATTTCCTCTGATCATAATGATTACCTTCGGCCAATGAGACACAGTAAAATGTTTGCTCGGGGCTTCTGGGAGCTAACATATTCTTCCCTGAATCTCTGTAGAAATGTCATTTTCTTAGAGACAATTTCCCTAATCTCACAATTTCAGTTATCCTCCCCTGTTATACAATCCTGTAACTACCTTTTGTAATACGAATACATTTGTAATTGTTTAAAGTCTGCCTTCCTTTCTAAGAATATATGCTTTCTGGATGCAGGGGTTTCTATCATACTCATTGCTATATTCCCGGAGTCCAGCACAGGGTTTGGGACCAAATACACAGTGAACAAATCCATAGACCAAGAATGAACATAGAGCTCAGAATCAGAGAGAAAGCAAAAATGGGTATTTTAAGATGAAATGAGTATTCCACCAAACCCAATTTACTTTTCTATTTTTTATTTTTTAAATATTTTATTTATTTATTTCAGAGAGAGAGAGAGAGCATGAGCAGGGGGAGTGGGAGAAGCAGAAGCAGACTCCCCGCTGAACAGGGAATCCCATGTAAGGCTTGATTCTGGGACTCTGGAATCATGACCCGAGCAGAAGGCAGATGCTTAGCTGACTGAGCCACCCAGGCACCCCTACCAAACCTCATTTAAACATCAACCTAAATCTACCTGATATTAAAGAATCTGAGTATTTTGAGCTAAATTCCAATTTAGACTGAGCACAGAGAAGAAGTATGAAATCAGAAAGACCAAATATTGTGCCTTTCAAGTAAACTTTTTTTTAAGTTTGTTTGTTTTTTTACTTAGTTAGCTATAGCTAGTTAGTTAGGTATAAATAGGCTCCATGCCCAGTGTGGAGGCCAGCGTGGGGCTCAGATTCACAACTGTGAGTTTAAGAACTTAGTTGAGATCCAGAGTCAGACACTCAACTAACTGACTGAGTCACCCAGGTGTTGTCCCAAGTTTATTGATTTTTCTTAGTAATTTTTATACGCAACGAAGGGCTTGAAGTCACTGTTAGGGCCTGCTTAGCTTCAAGGCCACCATAACAAGTTCTGAAACTCCCTGATGATTTAGGCCTCTACATATCTAAGACCCCCTGGTGATTCATGCCTTTACAAGGCCATGTTTACCAAATGAGGGCAGTTAAGTCAAGGAACCATCTGTGCATCTTGCTTCAGTTCCTGGAATATGTGCATGTGTGTGAGGGGGTATGTGAGGTGGTCAAAATGTTATCTCACCCAACTTCTCTGTAACTTGTTTGTCCTTGCCTATAAAAGCTGTGCTGAAAGTATGCTCGGGGTCTCTGAGCGTGACCGGTAACGTCCGCATGGAGGCCCGGGTTCGAACCTGACAATAAATGACCCTTGCCGCTTGGCTTTGACTCTGGACTCTGGTGGTCGTCTTTGGGGGGTCTCGGAATTTGGGCACAACATCACAACCTGAGATCAAGAGTTGTGCATTCTTCTGACTGAGCCAGCCAAATGCCCCTCAAATAAACTTTTGACTACACTTTGGTTAAGGAGCTCTGTGAACTCATCCATGTCTATACTTGTGCATTGTCTACCATTTTGGTATTTTCTTACTCATTAATTCAATTAATATTTATTCACTATCTCCTTTGTTTATGAACTGCTATAGATGATAGAGATGGATGAATAAAAGGTCATCCTATAAGAAATTTACAGTCTAATTAGAAAGATAGATGTGTAAACAAATAAACAACTTATAACATTGTGGTAACTGATGAAAGAAGAAATTAATGATTATTGCTTTCTTTAAACATATGGTATTATTAGGGTCTTTCAGTTGCAAGTGACAGAACCCCAATATCAATGGCCCTAGCAGAAAATGGAACCTATTGATTCTTGTAACTAGGAATTTCAGGGAGAGAGCTAAGCTGAGCTACTCAAATAATATTTTTGGGCCTCTCTATTTCTTTCTGGGTTTATGTCTTGCTGTTTAGGCCTTGTTTTCTTTTTCTGAAGAGGGACTCTGAGGTAGATGACTGTGTTGTTCTGCCCAAATGCCATCTTTAGGGTGGAAGCACTGATTTCTCCCTGGTTTTTGGGAGTGTTAGCTGCTGATGGCTCAAAGCTGAGTCTCTTTCTGAGAATTGTTCTTAGACAAAGGGAGGCACCTCATTCCAGGTTATGCCTCCTCTTTGGGAGCAACTTGCTTCCAGACTCATCAATGAGGAGTTCCAAGGCCTGGCCTCTGGTTTTGATTGAAGACATTTCTGAAGGGCTATCTCAGCTTTAGAGCTACCCGTGGGGTCAAATGAAGAATCTAAGGAACTTGAGAAGGTCTGAGAGTTGGCAGATCTATTCTATGAACAACAGGGTCAAATCTATTTATTTATTATTTTTAAAATATTTTATTTATTTATTGAGAGAGGAACAGTGAGTGAGAGGGAGCATGAGAGGAGAGAAGGTCAGAGGGAGAAGCAGACTCCTCGCGGAGCTGGGAGCCCGTAGAAGGACTCCAGGATCATGACCTGAGCTGAAGGGAGTGGCTTAACCAACTGAGCCACCCAGGCGCCCTGGGTCAATTTTATTTTAAATTCTGGTTATAGAGGAAGAAATGGAGAGAAATAAAGAGGAGGAAATAAGAAGTAAAATCAAAAGATTGTTCTAATTAAAGACCAAGAGCCTTGCCCTGTGACTTCTCTTTAGGATTCTACAGATCTTCATCAAGTGCTTCTGAGTAAGTGGGTCTTCTGTGAAAGTAATGAAGAGACTGGGCTTCCCCTTGGACTTGCTTAGGATGGGACAGAACTGTAGAGCACAGGTATATTAGGAGTTTGGACACATAACATGAAAAAATAAATTCTAGAATTTTGTAGATACAGTGGGTAAAGCTAAAAACTCATATGTTCTAGGCTTTAACTGGTGACTATCTGGATATATCTGTCATAGCAACAAATATCTTGTAGAAAAAAATATAGTTTAATTTTCCAAAAATTCGAGAAACTAATAGCAAAATAAATTCCAATAAATCACAGAATAATAAAAGGAAGATAAAATATCACAGAAATAGAAATATCTTAACAACCAATATATTAAAGTTAGACTTATTTTAAAGATTGTATTTATTTATTGGTGTGGAGAGAGAGAGAGGGAGAGAGAACAAGAGTGCACATGCAGGGGTAGTGGCAGGCAGAGGGAGAAGCAAGTGCCCTTGCTGAGCAGGGAGCCCAATGTGGGGCTGATCCCAGGACACTGGGAACATGACTTCAGCCAAAGGCAGGTGCTTAATGGACTAAGCCACCCAGGTATCCCTAGAAAAGATAGATTTTTATAAGTCATTACTTGACTTTGTTATTTTAAAATATAAGATAGCAAGAAAAATTTAAGTTCATTTTCCAAGAAAAATTTAAAAAATAAATTGGGTTTATCCATGTATCACGACATGTAAAAATAATCAAAATTCTTGTCTCTGATTAAAACATTACCCAAAGTGTTCTTTGAGGTTTTATTCAATAAAAAACAATAAACTGATGCACCTTGGTGATGCAATTGGTTGGGCTTCAGACTCTTGGTTCAAGCTCAGGTTCTGATCTCGAATGCTGTGACACTGAGCCCTGTGACAGGCTCTGAGTTTAGCATGGAGTCTGCTTGAGACTCTCTCTGCATCTGCCAAGGCTCTCTTTCTCAAATAAATTAAAAAAATCTTTAAAAAACCCAAAAAACCCCAAAACAACAAACCCCCACAACTATCCTCAGAAGAGGGACCTCTGCAAATGAATACAACTGTGGATTTTAAGTCCTTCTAGAAAATAGACAAATGAATTAGATAATTTCTGGGGAACCATTTCTACCCTGTCACTGGGTCTTCTCTGACTGTTGTGATTTGACTCAGAAAAAGCACAAATCTGATCTGAAAATAAAACAGCAAATTAAGAGAGCCATCTACTGGCAACTCATTGAAATCTGTTTAATTCATTAGGTTTTTAGGCTGAATATACTTCATTAAGAAATACTATGATCCACTTTCTTGGATAAATTTAATCTGATCAACTTTCATATTGTATTTTAGTATGAAGGAGGATATCTTTAATCTAATAGGTATAGCCTGAAACACAGATACCCATGTTTAGAAGTTATCCTATGAAATTTAGCCAACTCTATTACACAAATAATGATGATGACAAGGTATATGATGTTTAGTAAAGTGAGTATAATAACAATAGACAATATATATCCAGCACTGGTCCATGTAGTTTCCTTATATCAATTTTTATAATCTCCACAACAATCTTATAAAGTAGGTGGTATTATTATCCTAATTTTGTAGATGAGAAAACTGAGCACAAAGTAGATAGGTATCTTGCCAAGTTAAACAGCCAACAAGCTTCAGCACTTGGATTAGAACTTAAGTAATTTGGCTTCTCAGTCCATACTCTTAACTGTAACCAGACACAAAAGTATATTAAGTTCCTATTATGTAATCAGCATCGTTATGGCTTATAGAGAAACTCCTGAAATTGAATTACAGATACAATGCAATTCTTATAAAAATTCTAGCTGACATTTTTTTTTTTGCAGAAATTGACAAGATGATCCTAAGGGAGTCTGCCAATGTGGGTTTTGATCCCAGGACTCTGGGATCATGACCTGAGCCCAAGGCAGACATCCAACAACTGAGCCACCTCGGCGCCCCGATCCTAAAATTCTTAAAGAAGGCAAGCAACTGGCAGTAGGAAAAACAATTTTGAGAAAAAACAAAATTGGAAGACTCATATTCCCAATTTTGAAACTGAACACAACGTTACAGTAATGAAAGTTTGGTACCAGCATAAGGAAAAACATATATTTCAAAAGAATAGAGGAGTGACTGTCTGGCTTATCAGCCAGTGCAGTCAGTGGAGCATGTGGGGTTGAGACCCACGTTGGGCCCAGAACTTACTTAAAAGTGAGGTATTTAGGGGCACCTGGGTACCTCAGTGTCTGCCTTCAGCTCAGGTCATGATCCCGGAGTCTTGGGATGGAGCCCTGCATCAGCTCCCTGCTCGCAGGGAGTCTGCTTCTCCCTCTACCTGCTGCTCTTCCTGCTTGTGCTCATTCACGTGCTCTCTCTCTCTGACAAGTAAATAAATAAAATCGTAAAAAAATCCATTTTTTAAAAAAGTGAAGTCTTTAAAAAAAGAGTAGAGTTATGAGTCCAGAAATATACCTGTATATGTATGGGAAAATTGATTCTCAACAGGAATACCAACACAATTTAGTGGTGAAGGACTAGTCTTTTCTTCTTTAAAAAAATCTTTATTTAAATTCAGTTTAGTTAACATATACTGTATTAGTAGCTTCAAGTGTAGGAATAATCTTTTCAACAGATGGTACTAGGACAACTGGAAATCCACATGCAGAAGAATGAAGTTTTACATCCTATCATATACCAAAAGGAACTCAAAATGGATCAAAGACCTAAATGTAAAACAAACAAGCAAACAAAAAAACCTAAATATAAGAGCTAAAACTATAATGTTCTATCTTCCTACCTTGCCAAAAAATACTTTTAAAATAAATTGAAAATTTTGTTTAAATTTATGGTTTTATGTAACTGAATGTCATCTAAATATCACAGATGATTGAATTTAATTATTATTATTGTACATGTTTTGTGCATCTTGTTGATGAGCTGGGAATATTTGAATTAGTAATAAAAGAAAGATACACATAATTCATAAATTATTGTATGCTGTGTTAGCTTGTTAGGGCTGCCATAATAAAGTACCACAAATTTAGCAGCTTAAATAACAAAAATCTCTTGTCTCACACTTCTGGAGGCAGAAGTCTGTGATTATTTGAGTTGCCAACTAAACTAGACAGTTTTTTCTTGAAACACCATTTCTATATGAAAGAGTAACTGGCAAAATATGTTTATCCAGACTCTGGCATTTGACAGAATTTTTTTCAAAAACAAATGAGGCTTTGTTACTTCAATAGAAACTACACAATATTTTTTGCTGATAATACAATTTGAGATTTTAAGTGAAAATAAGAATGTGGGAACTATCTGCCACAGTGAGCTTGTCATCTTCCAGATGCTTACAGACCTTTTTACTAGAGAAGTGCACAGGTAAGGCACATTTCCACCTTCGGGATTTTGCACTGCCTGTTCCCTCCATCTAAAGGCTCTTCCCTCCTATCTGTTTGCCTTCCTCCCGTACCTCCCTTAAATATTCATTCACATGTCACCTTCTAAATAAGTGCCATTTATAATCTATCCCTCAGGACTATTGAGCCTTCCTCCTATCCTCTGTTTTTCTTCCTCCCTCCACCTCCAAAAACTTACCACCCTCTAACATTCTACATAATTTACTTATTTTATTTTTTCATTTTTAAAAAAGTTTATTTTTGTTAGTAATCTCTACACCCGGTGTGGGGCTGAAACTCATAACCTTGAGATCAAGAGTCACGTGCTCTTCTGACTGAGCCAGTCAGGTGTCCCTATTTTATTTTTTGCTTGTTCTGTCTTAACCAACTAAAATGTAAGCTCCTTGAGAAGAGGAAATCATTGTGTTTGTTCATTGATATAACTCAAGCCCCTAAAATAGTGCCTAACACAATGTAGGCAATCCATACATATTCAGTATATTACCAAATGTTTGTAATAGGATTTTATGCTAATATATTCATAAAAAGTTAAGACTATACATCAAATTCTTAGGGTCATTATCTCAATTGAGTATGTTTCCTTAATGTTTGAATTCTTTATTAAGACCTAGATTATTTTGGGGCACCTGGGTGGCTCAGAGGGTTAAGCCTCTGCCTTCAGCTTGGGTCGTGATCTCAGGGTCCTAGGATCGAGTCCCGCATTGGGTTGGCAGGGAGCCTGCTTCCCCCTCTTTCTCTGCCTGCTTCTCTGCCTATTTGTGATCTCTCTCTCTGTCAAATAAATAAATAAATAATCTTTAAAAAAAAGACTTAGATTATTTTAAGATTTTATTTATTTATTTTAGAGAGAGAGAGTACATATCCATGTGCACAAACGGGGAGGGAGGAAGGGAGAAGGAGAGGCAAAGAATCTCAAGCAAACTCCATGCTGAGTGTGGAGCCCAATGAGGGGCTTGATATCATGACTCCAAGATCATGATCTGAGCCAAAACCAAGGGTCAGATGCTTAACTGACTGAGCCACACAGGCTCCTCAAAGACCTAGGTTATTTAAAAAATCAGAATACATATGTAGAGCTGTGCCTGGGTGGCTCAGTTGATTAAGTGTCTGCCTTTGGCTCAGGTCATGATCCCAGAGTCCTGGGATTGATAATAGTTATTCAGTGGGGAGTCGGCTTCTCCCTCTCTCTCTGCTGCTCCCCCTGCCTGTGCACGTGCTCTCTGTCAAATAAATAAATAAAATCTTTTTTTAAAAAAGAATATATATTTATACAAAATATACATATATGTATACACATATATACAAAAGTGCACATACACATATATGTGCACATGCATGTCTATGTTTAGCCCAGTGAAAATTACCATCTCTTCTGAATGGAATTTATTTTGAGGAATTTATTCTTATTTATGCCACAATAAGACTTGGTCTTTATTGAGTCCTGTTCACATTCTGCCTTATTTTATAATTCATTGTGTGGATTCTTGTCTCCCTCAAAAGATTTCAAGCTCCTCTAGGGCAACACAATGTCATGCTCAGGCACCTGGCCAACTGAGTTTTTAGCCATGCCTCAAACACAAAACATTTTCAAAACTAGAGTAGATTTATTTTGAAAATGGAATTTGCCATTCAGTGATACAAATTTGTGAACTTAAGTAAATAATAAAATTAAGTACTGGGACTTAATAAGCATAATCTTCCTAGCTTTTGTGTTTCTATAGAGAAGTAAAAAAAAAAATAAATATCAAGAGGAGTTCTCTTCCAGCTGCTTTTTTACTTTAAGATATATCAATCTGTACCTATTGGAGATCTATTCAAGTCCTTTGCTCATTTTTATTTTAATTAATTAATTAATTACTTTTTTTCATAACCCAGCAACACTAACTCCCCCCTCCAGAAACCCTCAGTTTGTTTCCTGAGATTAAGAGTCTCTTATGGTTTGTCTCCATGCCTGGTCTCATCTTGTTTCATTTTTTTCTCTCTCTACCTCCCATGACCCCCTGCCCTGCCTCTCAAATTCCTCATATCAGAGAGATCATATGATAATTGTCTTTCTCTGACTGACTTATTTCACTCAGCATAATCTCCTCCAGTTCCATCCACAGATTGTTGCAAATGGCAGGATTTCAATCTTTTTGATGGCTGCATCGTATTCCGTTGTGTGTGTATATATATATATATATATATATATATATATATATATATATATACCACATCTTAATTTATCCATTCATCTGTTGATGGACATCTAGGTTCTCTCCATAGTTTGGCTATTGTGGACATTACTGCTATAAACATTTGGGTGTATGTACTGCTTCGGATCACTACATTTGTATCTCTACGGTAAATACCCAGTAGTGCAATTGCTGGGTCTTAGGGTGGTTCTATTTTCAACTTTTTGAGGAATCTCCATACTGTTTTCCAGAGTGGCTGTACCAACTTGCATTCCCACCAACAGTGGAGTATGGTTCCCCTTTCTCCACGTCCTTAGCAACATCTGTTGTTTCCTGACTTGTTAATTTTAGCCATTCTGACTGGTATTAGGTGGTATCTCACTGTGGTTTTGATTTGTATTTCCCTGATGCTGAGGGATGTTGTTGCTCATTTTTAAAAAAGATTTTATTTATTCATTTGACAGAGAGACACAGCGCGAGAGGAAACATAAGCCTCGGGAGTGGGAGAGGGAGAAGCAGTCTTCCTGCTGAGCAGGGAGCCCAATGCAGGACCCTGGGATCATGACCTGAGCCGAAGGCAGAAGCTTAACGATTGAGCCACCTGGGTGCCCCCTTCGCTCATCTTTTAATTAGGTTGTTGTCCTTTTGTTTCCAAACTGTTAGTTCTTTGTACATTCTGGATACTAAACGTTTGTCACATATATGACTTGCAAATATTTTTCTACTCTGTTGATTGTCTTTTCACCTTCTTCATGGTGTCCTCTGATGCATGAAAGTTTTTGAAGTTTGATGGAATCCAACTTACCTATTTTTTTCTTCTTTATGCTTTGGTGTCACATTTAAGACTGTGGCTATACCCGTATGTTTTCTTCTGTATGTTTATTATTTTAACTTTCATATTTACATCTTTTATCCATTTTTAATTAATTTTTAAACATGGTATGGGAATATCATATGATTAGGGATCCAAATCTATTCTTTTGCATGTGGAAATCCAGCTGTCCCACGACTATTTGTTGGAGACTATTCTTTTGCCATTAAATAATCTTGGCAGGCATTGCTTTTTTTTTCTCCCTCCAATTTTTTTAAATTGTGGTAAAATATACATAACATAAATTTTACTATTTTAATCAATTTTAAGTACATAGTTCAGTAGTATTAAGTACATCCACACTGTGGTGCAGCCATCACTACCATCTATCTTTAGAACTCATATCATCTTACAAAACTGAAACTTTACACCCATTAAATAATAACTCTTCATTCCCCCTTCCCCAAGCCCCTGACAACCACCATTCCACTTTCTTTTTTCTTTTCTTTTTTTTTTTTTTTTTTTAAAGATTTTATTTATTTACTTGACACAGAGAGAGATCACAAGCAGGCAGAGAGGCAGGCAGAGAGAGGGGAGGAAGCAGGCTCCATGCTGAGCAGAGAGCCCGATGCGGGCCTCGATCCCAGGACCCTGGGAGCATGACCTGAGCCGAAGGCAGAGGCTTTAACCCACTGAACCACCCAGGTGCTTGCCATTCTACTTTCTATCTCTGAATGTGACTACTTTGGGTAGCTCACATAAGTATTTGTCTTTTTGTGATGGGATTATTTCACTCCCCAGGGTTCATTCATATTATATCTGATATCACAATGTCTTACTTTTTAAAGGCTGAATAATATTACATATGTGTATCCATATGCATTTTGCTTATTCATTCACCTGTTGAACACTTGGCCTCTTCTAGCTTTAGCTGTTGTGAATAATGCTACTATGACTAGAGTGCCCAGCACGAACTGCTTTTTGTTTGCAAAAACCTTTCCCAGAAACTTCCTAGCAAATTTTACCTCACAACTCATTGCCTGGAATTGTGCCACATGTTCATGTCTAAACCTAAAGAAATGAGCCACAATGTTTGATTAGAGTCTAAACTTTAGGCAAAGCATAATGTACGCCTTGTAGGGTTTGGAGAAGAAATATCCCAGCCCAGAAGCTTTGGGCTGTAAGGAGGATGTGGATACCATTATAAAACAAAGATGTGAGTGTAAGCAAGTCAGTTGCACATTCCGCTGTCAGGAGTCCTGAAAGCTACACACCGTTAGGGTGAACCTCAGATATATAGAATTTCTGCTTTGAAACCTTGAAGTTGGTAAATATACGTCATATTCCTGTCATCCTTTTTGTGTTCTTACCTGTGCTTCCCTTCTCCCTGACCCAATTCTCTTACTACTTTTCTCCCTTAGAAATCTTTCCATTCCTTCTCTCATGCTCTAATTTGCTACAACATGATTCTCCTCACAGAATTTACTTCCTGGTCCTTTTTTTAAAAAAAATTTATTTATTTATTTGTGAGAAAGAGAGCAGGAGTGGGGTTGGAGGATGGGAGGCAGAAGAGGGAAAGGAAGGGGGGAGGAGAAGAGGGAGAGGGAGAAGATGATTCCCTGATAAGCAGCTGAGCAGGGAGCCTATGGACAACTGGGGCTCTACCCCAGGAAATGGCTCCAGTCTAAGGCAGATGCTTAATTGACTGAGCCACTCAGGCGCTCCTCTCCTCCTGGTCTTAATGAATGCTGACTTTTCTCTGTATTTGGTCTCTCTGCAACTTTCTTGAATTTATGTGTTTTTGTTTTTGTCTTTTTGTTCTCATTTATTTATGCACTTCAGGTTCAGGGATGACTTCATCTCTTCCCTCATTCTGTAATCTACTTTTATGTAAAAATTCTGTTCTTTGAAGGATTTCGAGACATTTGTAAATACCATTCTCTACCTTACTCCATTCCTGAATTATGAGCTTACATTCCTATCTACCTAGCTCACAATCTTATTCATGCCCAGGGATGCCTGGTGGCTCAGTTGATTCGGCAACTGCCTTTGGCTCCTTGTTCAGTGGGGAACCTGCTTCTCCACCTCTGTCTGCTGCTCCCCCTGCTTGTGCTCATGCTCTCTCTCTTTCTCTATGACAAATAAATACATAAAATCTTGAAAGAAAAAAAAATCTTTTAAAATTTTTATTTATTTTTATTTTTTAAGATTTTATGTATTTATTTGACAGAGAGAAACACAGCAAGAGCAGGAACACAAGCAGGGGGAGTGAGAGAGGGAGAAGCAGGCTTCCTGCCGAGCAGGGAGCCCGATGTGGGACCCCATCCTGGGTCTCTGGGATCATGATCTGAGCCGAAGGCAGTCGCTTAACCAACTGAGCCACCCAGGTGCCCCAGAAAAAAAAATCTTAACCATGCCCATTTTTTTTTTTTTCAATCGTCACTAAAGTTGATTACTCCTAAAGGTATATATTGAGCAAAAACCTTTCTCTTAAGCTTCATATCTAACTGCCTCCTGGATACAGCCACCTGGGAACTCTTAAGTATTTCTTTCTTTCTTTCTTTTTTTTTTTTAAGTTTTTTTTTTTCCCAAGTAATTTCTACACCCACTGTGGGGCTCAAATTCACAATTCTGAGATCAAGACCTGCATGCTCTTCTCACTGAGCCAACCGGGGCCCCAACGATTCCTAACTCAACATGTGGAAAATTGGAAAAAGAGAAACCTGGGGGTCTTTCTTGTTTCCTTCTTCCCGTCATACCTCCTCTTGATTCTATTATCCTAATATCTCTGAACAGTTCTCTTGCTTTTTAAAAAATCACTATTTATTTCAGATTTCCCATTTTTAATGTGAATTATGAAAACAGTATCTTAACTGTTTTCAACCCAAGACATTCTCCATAACATCGCAGCCTAAAATGCAATCTACTTATGTCATTTCCTAAATGGGTCCCTATATAACCAGGTTAAAGTCCAAGATTCCTAACACAGTACATAAGACCCCTTCAGGAAATAGCCCCAGTCTGTCTCTCTAGCTTGTATCATACCACCCTCTCACTCTCATGTTCCAAATGTACTGAATTTACGAGTTATTCTACATTGGTCAAGTCTCCTTCTGCAGTTGGTTAATTATTTTTGTCATTTAAGTTATCTTAGGACTTTCTCCTCAAAGGTCCCTCAATTTGGGAGTAACTGACACTCCTTGATCTCTTAATACCTTGTCCATACCTCTATCATAATGTTTATCACACTGTATCATGGGACCATAATTTTCCTATCTGAATTCTCTTTATATTTCCAGGATTTAGTGCAGTGCTTGGTGTTTGGTAGATATAAGCTGTGACTAGACCATGTGCGGCATTTCAGGACTAAGGTTTACTTTGCCATATTTCCTGAATGTGTCTATGTAATGAAAAGGAGGGTGGAATAATATTGCATTTAGCAGGGAAGCTGAATCCACTGAATTCGCTTTCAAAATTGTGAGGGTTCTGTAGCTAGGTTGAGGTACAGAGGGCAGTCGAGAAATAGAAATAGATTGAAGACGTAGGAGAGGTGAGTGAAATAAGGTCACATGGAAAGGAGGAAAGGTTTTACTATTTCTTCAAAACAATTTTTTAGCTTTTGAAAGCCTACAAGTTATTCATCTCATCAAGGGCTGCTTTTAGTTTATCTCAAGATAATAGCATTCATGGATTCAAGGATTCATGTTACACATTTACTTATTGCACAGATCTTTCATCTCTCCTTGGGTTCAGGAGGTAGATAGATAAAGAAGCATACTTGGTAGAAGTTAAGGATTAAAAGTTTACTAAAAAAATCTTGAGTTGTATCACAATCAATGCTACTGGAATGGCTGGTATGGTTTCAAAGTATATGCCTGGGATATGATGAGATTTGAGAAAGGTTTGACACGATAAATGTTATATATAAACATATGCAGCAATAAATGCTCTTTCATGATTTTTGAGTGTAGCATTCTGATTAATGAAATATTCTGGTTTTAATACCTATTTTATTATATAATCTGAATTACTAATTAAGAAAATGAAGCTCAGATGTTAAAAATAGCTTATATTAAAACTACATAGGTTGAATAAAAAGGGAGTTTCAGGGCCTCAGACATCATTCTGAACTCCCACAAACACTTGTGGAGAGCAAGTCACTCGGAACAAAGTACTGTGTTAGAGCCTAGAGGGACACACATATTTAAGATGGGACATACATATTTAAGATGTGGTTCCCGCCTCTTAGAAGGTATATTAGCTAGTGTCGAGTTCCAATTAACCAAATGCATGATTGTTAGTAGATGATGTTACATGTATTTTACTTTCTGTTTTCCATCCTGATAAAGCTCTCTTATCTACTTTTTAAAAAAATTTTATTTATTTATTTGACAGAGAGAGATCACAAGTAGGCAAAGAGGCAGGCAGAGAGAGGAGGAAGCAGGCTCCCTGCCAAGCAGAGAGCCCAATGTGGGCCTCGATCCCAGGACCCTGAGATCATGACCTGTGCTGAAGGTAGAGGCTTTAACCCACTGAGCCACCCAGGCGCCCTCTTATCTACTTATTTCCATTTTATTTTTTAAAAGATTTTATTTATTTATTTGATAGAGAGAAACACGGCTATAGAGGGAACACAAGCAGAGGGAGTAAGAGAGGGAGAAGCAGGCTTCCCGTGGAGCAGGGAGCCCAATGCAGGGCTTGATCCTGGGACTCTGGGATTATGACCTGAGCTGAAGGCAGAGGCTTAACGACTGAGTCACCCAGGCACCCCTTCATTTCCCTTTTAACTCTTTCCCAACTATCAAAACTATCTGTGCTTCAGAAATACACTGTAGCGGCGAAACAAAGTGCTGGGTCCCTAGCAGTACTAATTGTCTATTTGTTGAACGGAAATAAATATATGTCCAGTTTTATCTCTCTTGTTCTTGGCAATTGGCTAAACTGGAAAGTCAAAGACACATTTAAAAATGAGGAGAGAATATTGCTGAGTATTCCAGCTGCCAAGAATCTCCTTTCAAAACCTAAAGTCTGTTACATAAATTATGTACTCTTTAAACTCTTTTCCACATTCATTTACACAATTGATCATTGAAACTACTTTAGAGTATGCATATCAATTATTTACCGTACTTTAAAAGCTTCCTTAATAACATCTTTAATAAGTGGATGCAATTATGTATTTATTTACTAAAAATAGTTATGAATAACAGATAACCCAATTATAGTTTATCATTACCTCTAATCATTCCAATGGAAAGGTTTCTCTCACTGCATTCATATTGTTGGTGTATGAGTATAGAAAGCAGCAGATTGTTTTCTGTGATCATAGATTTTAAATATTTACTCGCTAGTGCTGCATAATTTAGACACTGTAGTTGGAAAGCAGCAGTTTCTACGGTAGTGGATGCCTTGTCAGTGTTACAGAATACAGTTTCCCTCTGTGACTTCTATGTGAGGTTATAAAAATGGAAAGTATTCTACTTTGTTATTCTAACCAATTAAAATCTGGTTAGCTGTAAATCCATAGAAAACCAATGTTTATGGCCTATTGCAATTTTATTTTGCATAATTACCATATAGCTTGAGTATTCAAGCATTGTTTCTCATGGGCTACGAGTGCACAATATTAAAAGTAAAATATATTCATTCTTGATAATGTAAATCTTTTTTCAAAAAAAGATTTTATTTATTTGACAAAGAGAGACAGCTACATAGTGAACACAAGCCGGGAGAGAGGGTGGGGGAGAAGCAGACTTCCCATCCAGCAGGGAGCCTAATGTAGGCTGGACCCTAGGACCCTGGGATCATGACCTAAGTGGATGGCCGACGCTTAAGGACTAAGCCACCCAGAGCGCTGCAGTAATGTAAATCCTTATGAAAGTATTAAAAAGGATCCAGACGGCTTGTTTTATGCATGCTATCTGTCCTAAGACATCAAAATAAAGTTCTGGGGCGCCTGGGTGGCTCAGTGGGTTAAAGCCTCTGCCTTCGGCTCAGGTTATGATCTCAGGGTCCTCTGCTCAGCGGGGAGCCTGCTTCCTCCTCTCTCTCTCTCTCTCTCTGCCTGCCTCTCTGCCTACCTGTGATCGCTCTGTCAAATAAATAAATAAAATCTTAAAAAAAATAAATAAAGTTCTGTATTTTACAATATGGAGCCACAGGCTATTTAATGAGGCAAGAAAAGTTATTTTGTTTTGTTCACTCTAATAAATGTTACATTTATGATTTTGTCCTTTGTGTGATTGGTTACTTGGTTGCCTCAGAACATAAATAGTCCCAGTTACCTGTTTTTTAAGAATAACAGTGAAAATAATCCAAAAATTAACACGTTAAAAAAGTGAAAAACATTTTAAAGTTTAATTTTGAACTTTCAACTCGGCATTCTGAACGATTTCCTTTTGCCCTGTGGGTGCACAGTCCGGCAGTACAAATGGTTAATTTTTGACTTCCACTTCTTACTATAATTTCTTATACAGTTCAGGAGCATGTCTGGTAGTCCTTGCTCCAACACAATCTTTCAGTACTACAAAACGACCTAGGATTACACTTTGCAATAATTTAATATTATACCTCTGAGTGCAGATAAAACTTTCCATTTCATAAAAAGCCTTTATACTGTCCTGAGTTTCAGCCCTTGAAAATAATCGGAATATTAAAAATGGACACATTACTTAATATTTTACCAAAATTTTGTATCAAAGTGGGTGTACGTTATTCCAAAAAATTTAGAGACTCCTCTGAAACCACATCTCGAGTCTGTGGGTGTCAGGAGGAGAACGAAGAATGAGGGAGCGCAGTGCATACTGGGTCTTGTAGTTCCGGCCCCGGCGAGGGCGCGGGTTTTGCGTAGCACTCTGGGAGTTGAAGTCCAACTGTCCTTCGGGCAGGCGTGTTGTGAATTGTCTATCAGAGACACCAATTATTAATAGACACTTTCATTTCATTCTGCGATTGGTGACCTACGGGCCGGGATAGCGAAAGGTGGGGAAAAAGGATGTAGTAGAGCATGGGTCTGTGGGCTGAAGATATTGCTACGAATAAGCAAAAGGCCTGAGTGCCCCGGAAGTGGCTGACCTACTGGGTTCGCATGGGAGGCCTTTCCTCACTACGGTGGCCGGAGAGCTTGGGTCTCTGTGGCCGCGGCGCTGAGATCGGAGCATCTGCGTGTGTACTGGCTGCTTTTGAGGAGGCTGCTGCTAGAGCCGGAACATTTCCCGGGTTGGTGGCTCCTGCACATTTTTTACACTCCTCCAGTTCTGTTTCGGTGAGAGGCGATTTGACCCTAGCGGCGTCAGGAGAAGGTTGGGACTTAGTGTTTCTGGTTCCCAAAACCGGATTTTGGGTCCTCTGTGGAGATCCTGTGGCCAACTGTTTAGGCTCTCTCTGAGGATTTCCGCGCCTTCCTCATCTACTTTCTAGTGTAATTTGTCTTCTGACTCGTCGTCCTTCTGGACTCCAAACCTAACAAACCGTAAGCCTTCCTGTAGGCAGCTGTTCCCCTCTCCTTGTGGCTTTTCATGGTATTCCATGAAAATACCATGAAAATAAGCTGTCGCAACCGTTTAACTTTTTCCCACTAAAAAAGAAATGAAAATCAGAACCAAAAACTAGATTCTCAAGATCACAATCTTCTCATTCCTAATACTTTTCCTCCTTTTTAGCCTTTGTTACTGCTGCAGACCTTAACACATTCGCCTGAATATCTTAATGCCTTTCCATCCAGACATTAACATTCACTCACTTTATTTGCTTCTCACTTATCTTCAACGCTTCCACCTCCATCCACATCAAAGGGCTTTATAGGTTGGAAGTTCCAATACATACTTAGGATGACTGGTGAATCTGAGAGAAGTCAGTGGTCAACTTGGCATGCCTCTGCTTATAGAGTTTATATTTCATAAGATTTCTTTGGCACATTTTCGTTTTGTGTTGATTATTGTCTCACAAGGGGTTTGCTGTTATCCTATAGTTAGAGGAGAATTCCTTGTCCTACAGCTCTTTGTATCTGAATTACTTAGGTAGGCTATTGCTCATCTCCCACCCCCATTCTTAGTCAGAATATGTGTCCCCTGTGGAATTTGCAAGGATTTGTGTCAGTTAATAGCAGACAGACACAAGGGAGTGCTCTTTCCTTCTTGCTTGCTTGTGGTTGGTAATTAGATTGAGTCACTGAAAGTACCCAGAGGGATTGGAAAAGCTTTGAAAGGTAAAGTCTATGTATGTTCCAGTTTACAAATTAATAAAGCTTCTTTCCTGCACAAGGAAGTGTTTCTAACTGGTACAATAATCTGATACTATATTGAATTATTAGTTTATTCTCTGTAAAATTTTGGGAGCAGTTTAAAGTTAAAAAGTAGTCAACATAAGGAATTGTATAATGTAAAAAAAGTTTAAAAACCATTTAACTAATGCTTGCTCTTTTTCTGTAAAATGGAGTGTAAATATGTTGAATTTATTTGTTGTGATTGTTTATGGTACATTTTTTAAAACAATTTTTACTTATTTGAGAGGGAGAGAGAGAGAGATAGCAAGAGAGAGCACAAGCAGTGGGGAGAGGGGGGAAAAGCAGGCATTGTGCTCTATTCCAGGACTCCTGGGATCATGACCTGAGTTGAAAGTGGACACTTAACTGACCGAGCCACCTAGGCACCTCTATGGTGGTTTTGTTTTTTTTTTTTTTAATCAGCTTCTGTTTTTGTTTTTGTTTTTTTTTTTAAGATTTTATTTATTTGACAGAGGGAGAGATCACAAATAGGCAGAGAGGCAGGCAGAGAAAGAGGGGGAAGCAGGCTCCCCACCGAGCAGAGAGCCCGATGTGGGACTTGATCCCAGGACCCTGAGATCATGACCTGGGCAGAAGGCAGAGGCTTAACCCTCTGAGCCACCCAGGCGCCCATATGGTGTATTTTTGTATATTTTGATAAATACGGTAAAACAGCATTGTATACAATTCACTAATATTTTGTGGACAGAAATTGTTTTACTTCCTGGCTTTATGGGGACTGTGTAACTCAAATAAATTTTCAGCTTTTCTTTTATTATTACATTAATAAATATTAATACTTGTACCCTGTCAAAGTAGAATTATTCCTAATTAGTCAGAATTGGTTTCAGTCATGCTTATGATTTGGAGCTAAATATATATTTCAGATTTGATTTACTCATAGAATTCTTGATTCTATGATAAGAGGCTAGATATTATGCAAACCTTTTATATTTTTTTCGAGATTTTATTCATTTTGTAAGCATTTATTCAATGTCTTGCTATTTAACTACTGTAAGAAAAATTATCACAACATTTATTGAGAGCTCTGTACTAGATGCTGTTAAAGCATTATTGCATTTAGTCAATATAAGAACTCAGTGAGCTGGTGAACATTATTTACATTTAGCAGATCAAGAAACTGAAGCTCAAACAGTTTAAGTCGTTTAGTTAGTCTAGTTCATTTTGACTGTTCCCACTATACTGCAGCTGCAAAGATGTGTTCTCTACCCTGGAATCTATAAGGAACTTTAATTCAATAAGTATTTTTTGAAGCAGCTGTTATTTGGTACATGATATGTTATTTGTTGCTGGAGATATAACAGTGAACAAAAGAGACAAAAGTCCCTGCTCTTGGAGAGCTTACACTATAGCAGAATGTATGAGATGTAAACCTTGCCTTCAAGAAGCAGTCAGTACAACCAATATGCTGTATTAGATTTTATGTGTTTTAGAATGTTAAAGTTGAAAAGAGAGATTAACTAGGAAATATTTAATGAAAGAGATGAGATTTTATCTGGAACTAAAGTAGTGACTAGATTTGGTAGGTAGAAATTGGGAGGAAAGCGATTCTAGCTTGAGGCATCATAAAAAGAAGAAAATTCTGAATTGTTGGGGAGAGAAAAAGAGAGGAAGGGACAGATGACTGGACTGCCTTGTATCTTCAGTTCCTTGTACATACAAGTGAATTTGAAACAAATGTTTAAATGAATGAAGCTATGACAAGACTTCAGATATGAAGCAATGAGGAATTATTATTATAGTGGGACTGGGAGAAGGGAATGGATTTGATTGCTGTTGGTGAAAGAATCAGTAGGTTCTGTTAATTGTTGGGAGTAGCGGTGGCCAAAGGAGAAAGGGAGGCTCAATTACCAAGTTTGAACTGAGTGTACCAGGTGTGTTGATTACTTATTTCATCAAATCATGAAATTAAAAAAAAAATTCCAAGATGAATCTTTGTTTTATGAACCACCCTGAAAGAAAAAAATATTGCTTATTTAACAAAGATCAGCAACTAACTATAAGATGTATTCATTTTCAGAGTTAAAATGTAAATGTATCATCTAGAAATGATGAAATAAAGTACTCCCTATGGTTGGTGGACTTTATAACCAAGTTTTTTCCTATTTATAAATAAACTTGCAACCTTTGACATGCATTCAATCATTTAGCATTTATTTATTAACTGGGCACTCTCCTAGGTCACAATGATGAAATGGTGAGTAAATACAGTTTCTACCCTCACAGAACATATTGTATAACTGGAGAGGCAGACATAAATCAAATGTTCAAAGAAACTTAAAGTTCCAGTTACTGTAAGTGCTGTAAGAAAGGACTTGATGTTATACAGAGGAAAAACTATTTACAAGAGGGATAGCAGTGTGGATAGGGAGAAGCCAGATGAAAGATGGTATCTTGGGGAAGATGGTGGTGAAGATAAAATGGGTGGATTTAGAGATATTTAGGAAGTGGTACTAGGTGATAGACTGGGTGTGAGGAATGAGGGAGAGGAAGGTGGTGCCACCACTAGTTTTTTGACTTATGTAGCTGGGTGGATAGTAGTACAGTTCACTGAGAGAACACTGTAAGATGATCAGGTTTGGGAGGACATGGTTTGTTAATTTTTTTATGGTGGCATCAGTGTTCAAGGTTGATTTCTTATTATTTTATGTCATTATTCGAATTAAGTATACTTGAGGAATGGTGTACCTAAAAGTTTTCAGTTTTTAAAAAAATATTTTATTCATTTGAGAGAGAGAGAAAGATAGCACAGAGAGGTGGAGAGAGAGGAGGAAGCAGACTCCCTGCTGAGCTGGGAGCCTGACATGGGGCTCTATTCCAGGACCCTGAGATTATGACCTGAGCCTAAGGAAAACACTTAATCATCTGAGCCACTCAGCACCCCACCCCCCACTTTTTTTTCTTGAGTGAGTACAGATAAAGTTCTAGATGAAAGCATTTGGAAATACATTGGTATTTGTTTTGAATTTATATGTAACATATTCAACTGTATATATGAATAGGTATATGATCTTTATTTTCACATGGGATTATGGGCAATAAATTGGGCATCTGATTAAATTCTAACTTCATTCAGTTAGTGTATATGTAAATTTATTTATTTTATTTTTTTAAGATTTTATTTATTTGACAGAGAGAAACACAGCCAGAGAGGGAACACAAGCAGTGGGAGTGAGAGAGGGAGAAGCAGGCTTCCCGCTGAGCAGGGAGCCCGATGTGGGGCTCCATCCGGGATCTCCAGGATCATGACCTGAGCCGAAGGCAGCCGCCCAACCAACTGAACCACCCAGGCGTCCCGTAAATTTAAATGTGTATCAAGGGAAGAAAGACATGGTCTTGGTATTTCCTTGAAGTGTCTCCTTTGAGTAATTTCTTTTTTTCAAAGATTTTATTTATTTGACAGAGAGAAACACAGCTAGAGAGGGAACACAAGCAGCGGGAGTGAGAGAGGGAGAAGTGGGCTTCCCGACGAGCAGGGAGCCGCATGCGGGGCTCAATCATCAGTCTCTGGAATCATGACCTGAGCCGAAGGCAGTCGCTCAACCAACTGAGCCACCCAGGTGCCCCACCTTTGAGTAATTTTTGATAGATACTGAATCAATACAATCTATTGTTTAAATTTTATGTTTCATAGTAAAGCAGTAGAATGTGTAGAGCAGAGAGCATGGTGCCTGGAGTCAGACTGCCTAGATTCAAGGTGTGTTAACTATTTACTAGCAGTATGAACTTGTAGAAGTTAGTTAGTCTTTCCAAGCCTTTCCCCCCTTAATTTATAAAATGAGGATAATAATAGTATTGAAAGGCTGCTGTAAAGGCCCCCACCCTCCAGGATGTAAGAGCAGACCCACATTCTGTTATCTGAGCCCAGCAACCGGCAGGCAGGTACCCAACCCCACCCAGGCCCCAAGGACCGCAGGCATGCAGCTTGTCACATACCTCTTGCTAGCCCAAATTAGGACATATATCCCCCTGTAGAGACGATTGGTGAAAGTATGTGATTTGTCGTAAACTGATTGGCTGCCTGCCTGC
>PITA01027014.1:0-21687 GCA_004023965.1 Spilogale gracilis
CCTTTTTAAAACTTTGCATGAACAGCATCCCCAGTTGGACACTGCTGTTGATGATAAGCTTTCCTGAGCTCACTGCCAGCTGTCCAACCGTACAAGTTTCTCTCATCCCTGTGCTTGAATGTCCTTTGTTGGCTCTCCTCTGCCTTGTGTGCTCCACCAGCTTGCTGTGTCTCTCACCCATGGCCTTGCATATATCCTGTCCTACAACCAGTCTACTGGAAGGTGAATGTACAACATCACTTGGGGAGCTTTATTTTAAGTCCCTACCTCTCCAAGCCTATTTCTTTAATACACAACTCAGAGACAGTTAATAGAACCCTGATGGAAACAATCACAGGGCTTCTCAAATTTCAGCATGCCCAGAATCACTTGCAGGGACCCTTAATACACAAAGTGCAGAGCTCCATGCCCAGGGTTTCTGATTCAGTGGGTCTGAGATGGGGTCAAATATCTGCAGAACAACTTTCTAAGTGATGCTGATGCACTGGTCCAGGGACCACACTCTGGGATCCACTCATTTAGAAGATAACATTCCTCACATGGTTCTAGCTGTCATTCCTGGTAAGATCACTGAAGCTGATTTTTAAACTTTTTTCTGCAGTTCTTAATTTATGTTTTTTCATAATTCAAAATAAAAAAAAGTAACAGAAAAGAACACAAACACCTAATCATTGAAATTCATGTCTTCAAATTCCCTGCTCCAGTCTCTCTTCTCTGGTCCAACTGGTCTTCTTTGTCTTCCTTGATCAGAACAATCTCATTCTTCCTTAAGGGCCTTTGCAGAGGCTGTTTTCTCTGCCTGGAAAAGACCCCACAGAATGCCCATGTTGTTCAGATCAAAGGTTAAAGTGCACCTCCTCAGAGAAAACTCTCCAAATACTTGCCACTCTCTATCATCTGAGATTTTATTTGTTATAGTACTTCTCCAGGCTAGAAATTTTTATTCTTTTATTTGCTTATGTGTTAGATTCTGTTTCCTGAAATGTTCCTTTCTTTTCACTGCTGCCCCCCCCCCATAGTTACTAGAACATAAACTCTGTGAGTCTTCCTTGTTTATACTGAATCCCAGGGGCCTGAACAGTCTGTTATGTAGCAGGTGCTCAATAAATAATGATAAGAGCAAAAATATCACTAAAAATTCCCCAAATGAAGCCAGACCCTCCCACCCATTCTCTGCCATGACAAGGATGTATGCGTTAGTTAAGCTGGAACAGAACTTTTGGGAGACATTGCATCTGAGCAGGACATGGGGGAGGAGAAGGGATATAGCTGAGAAAGTGCTGGGGGAGGCTTTGGGGGAGACAGTGGACAGAGTACTGCTTCAGAGGACAGGGGAGTTTAAGCAGGGCTGACTCACCTTGTCAAACAGAGCAGAAGCTCAGGCATGGAAAGAATAGAGCATTCTGTGTACTTGTATTAGTTTCCTAGGGCTGTCATAACAGTGTCCTACAATACAGGTGGCATAAAGTAATAGAAATTGATTCACTCACAGGCCAGAAGTCAGAAATCATGGTATTTGTATAATCATGCTCTCTCCAAAGTCTTTAGGGGAAGATTCTTTCTCGTTTCTTCCAGCTCCTGGTAACCCCAGGTATTGGTTTGTGGCAGCATAATTCTAATCTCTGCCTCCATAGTCACACAACATTCCCTCCCTGTCTGTGTCTCTTCTATTTTTATTATCAGGACACCGACCATGGATTAGGGCCCACCCTAATGACCTCATCTTAATTCGATTATATCTGCAAAGACCCTATTTCCAAATAAGGTTACATTCATAGGTATTGGAGGTAGGACTTCAATGTATCTTTTTAGGGACACAATTCAACCCATACTAGTGACCTGGGTAGAGCAATTTCTCAAGGTGGTGCTTTATTTGTCAGACAATGAGCAATGAGAACATCTGCTAACTGAAGAACATTTCACTCCACAGTCCCTGAAAAAAAGAGTGACCTGCTAAACCCCAGGAAATGTGCTTTAGTTCAGGACCACTCAGAATGGAAAGTACCCTCACCCTAGGTCCCCAAAGAAGTGCCTCAGTCTAGTATCCTTCGAATAAAATGCTGCCATTGACGTACCCCCTAGCATATCATCTAGGCCCATTAGGGCCAAATCGGAGCCCATTTTGGGATAGACTGGTACAACTGCAATATTCTGATTTCAGCTGTATCAAGAAGGCAAACCTAAACTGTGTCTATGTCCAGTCAAGTTTAGACCCCTGGCGGCTTCACTGCTAGCTGATGTGGACTGTTTGGACAAGGTCCATTCTTTCTAGGTGTGTGCTGGGCGCTTTCCTAGGAGCAATGTATAATGATCCCTTTACATCGAGAATGGGATAGAGGCTCAGAAAGATCATGTAACTTTTCAGTGGTCACATGAAGTAGTAAATCCAGGTCTTTTGGTACCATTCAAGTGTTTTTTGCATTGTACCATCATGATTTTTTTTTTTTTAAACCAGTGAATCCATGCCTGGACCCTGAAGACTAGAGTGTATCTAATGGAGGCTGAAGGCAAACCTTGGAGTCTGGACAGTGAACCCAGGGCTAAGGGGCCTTCATATCTCAGAGGCCATTATTTTTTATGTTTGTTGTTCATTAATGTTGACTAAGCACAAAGTGCATAAAAAGCATGACACGGAAGTTATTCCCAAGGGACTTGCAATCTCACGGATATAGGCCTTACATCCAGCATTGTGAGTAGAGGAATTCTGGGAACAGCTACCTAACCCAGACTGGAAGGTTGTGCCTTGAGGATGTGACCGTGCACAAGTGCAGAAGGATTCTACAAGTCAGGGACATCATGTAGAAAAGCCTGGAGGAGGCAAGAGAATGGTCTTCTTGAGTTTGAACCATAGGAAATAAGGAATCCTAAAGATGAGCCTAGTGATTGGTAATAAGTGGCGTGGCCATGAAGAGCCTTGATACCATATGAAGGAACTTGGTGTTCTTCATTAAAATCCTCAGAGATTTGGAGGTCATCCAAGAAAGATAGGTTTCAGATATCCAAATGCCCCCAAATTGTGCAAAACTCACTGTGTCTGTGTGCCTGAGCCCTGGCATTGCTCTGGGTCATCTTGGGCCTTCCACTGTGACTGGAAATGAAGCAACAGCTGCATTGGACTGTGCCCTGTCAGAGCTGGGATGAGATATTTTTGGGTCCATGATCCCTGTCGAATCCTGGCTTTTATTCTAAGTTTGTGATCAGAGAGGGAAGATGAACATGGTGAGGGAGAAGCCTTGATACCTTAGCACCCCAGTGAGCTGGGGGTAATCTTTGAGCCTCTGGATTTGTGCCCTACCTCATGGCCACAAAGACCATAATGGCTTTGGGACTTGTATAGCAAGAAAACTGAGTCTGCCAGATAGTCCTGAATTTAACAAAACCCTTAAAATAGGCATCTATTTCATTATTCACTCAAGCATCAAGTATTTATTAAACATCTACTGGGGGTGCATGACCACCAGGTTACCACAGGGACACAGAGGTGGGGAAAGGATAGCCCCTGAATACTAACTGCCCACAGTGCAATGAAGCAGACACCCAGAAAATGTGCCAGGGTTGTAGTTATTACAACAGAGGTGGGTACAAATCCAGATCGGGGAACTCAGAGCAGAGAGCAATTAACCTAGATTCAGATACCTAAGTCCGTGGAAGAAGACAGGTTCCAGCCCTGTCTGAAGTTGATTGAATTTCTTCTTTCACAGGAGAAATCCATGGGGAAGATCCTTCTCCCAATTCCTTAAACGACGGTTTCAGACATTTTCTAGACCCTTTGCTTTAATCCTCCCAATTCACTCTTTGCTGATGACCAAGGAGACAATGCCAGCCCTTAGATGCCAGTGCTCCCCAGTACCCATTAGTAACCACCTTCAGCCTTGTGACTCCCACCATCCATAAGCTGATGGCTCTTGGAAGGATATCCTTAACTCTGTCTCTTTCCTGAACTCTATATCTGTCCCCTCACATATTCCAAAGGTACTTCAAATTCAGTTTGTCTCGGACTTAATATTCACCAAGTCTATAGCCTCTCATACCAAAGAAACATGCTTGTCTTTCTGAGTTCCATAACTTTGTTGATGATGGGGATGCTGACCCAGATCCCTGATCCAGAAGTCTAGGGATTGCCATTGAATTCCTCCATATGCTCCTTTGGATGTAGAAGTATCTGAATAGCGCTCCATTCTCCCTCCTCCTCACTTTCAATGTCACTGCCACATCATCCCTCACATGAACTATTGCCACAGCTTGGCAATTATTTGCGCTTTGCTAGTCCACCCACCATATGGTCCCAAGAGTGAGTTTTCTAAAAATGCAGAACTTATGAAACTACTATGACATTCCATACTTAAAAAGCACACAAGATCCTTCAAAATTTGTTCCCTACCTATCTCTTTTTGCATGTTCATCAACTCTCCCCATCACCTCTCTATCTTAAGCTTCACCCCTAATTGTCCTTGCTATGAATACTGTTGACAATCCACCTCAAACCCATTCCTATCCTCCTCTTTCCTTCTAGAACCATATTGGATTACTGCCTTCTCCAGTTCCTTCAAGTTGCTTTCCTTTAACCTCTTTTGTTTTTAAAAAAGATTATTTACTTATTTGACAGAGAGAGAGAGTGAGAGAGAAAGAGAGTGCAAGTGCACAAGCAGGGGGAGGGACAGGCAGAAGGAAAGGGAGAGGGAGAGGGAGAAGCAGGCTTCCTGCTGGGCAGGGAACCCAATGCAGGGTTTGATCCCAGGACCCCAGGATCATGACCTGGGCAGAAGGCAGATGCTTAACCGATTGAGCCACCTGGACACCTTTCTTTAAACCTTTTTATTCATGATGTTCCCTGCTCCATAGTTGGTCCAGACTGGACAGAGAGACTGAAGGGAGGGTGACTTTGGGGAGGGGTTTCACTTCCACTCTGTCTTGTTGGGTGTGAATAGTGAAGCCTGTGTCTTCATCGCCACTGGTCACTATCTTGACACTAGACCAAGAGGCAGCCCTGGGATGAAACTGACAAAATACAGAAACACACAGGTCCCTATTGAAGGCACGAAGGCAGTGAATGGCACCTCATTTGCAGGTTCCTTGAGGTTCTCATCTTGTGAGTTTAGCAAGGGTTTCAAATAAATACTTGTGGCACAGATCTAAAAAATGCTGATTTAAGCCTCTAAGCCTGTGTATACTCTGCCTAGGTGTAGGATAAGCCTCTGAGCCACATGGCCCAGGTTTATGTCTATCAGTCAAGCACAATTGTTAACAGCATCCTCTTTCACTCTCCAAGGTTTTGAGGTCTGGGAAACAGTGCATATGTGTGTTCTCTTTGAATCACTGTGCCTGGGCATTCTCTGCTTGAAGAACTCCTACTCAGTCATCTGCAGTCTCTGTTTATGCAGTGCCTTGATGGGGAAGCGCAGCCAACCTCCCTCTTTACTTTCCAGCTTCCCTAAAACCTGAAGAAAATCTCAGTACCTCTTTGTAACAATCCCAAACACAGGGTTCTCAACCTGTCTTTTTTACCCAGTAAATCTGTAAAAAAAACAACAAAAAATGCCTTGAAATCCCAGTTGAAGCCACCTCTCTGTAAGAAGCCTGTTATTTGTGATCTTCCAAGACCAGAGAAATTAGGATTTTTTTTTTTTGTCTCCAGAAACTTTGGACATATCTTGACTTTCAATGTTAGGATACTAGAGTAACTATTTGAGGGCGAGTGTGTGTGTGTGTGTGTGTGTGTGTGTGTGTGTGTGTGTGTGTGTCCCATTTGCCATCTGAGATCCCTTAGGGAGGAGACACTGTCTTTTCCAGGCTTCCAGAGTGCTCTCCATGTCACAGTCGATGCTCTGAGACATTGCATGAGTTGATTGCTTGCCTGTGGGGGCTGTGAGGAGATAGTCATTTTTGGGAAGATAAACTTTAGAACTATGAGAATTGTCTTTTCTCCTGGTTTGGCAAATAACTCTCATTCTCTAATGGAGAGCTTTAATTGGAAACTTGACTCTGTATTTGGAGGTAATGGGCCTTACTAAAAATGGATTAGAGCAGTTCATAAACTCTTCCTCTAAATGTTAACATATTGTGGGCCTGCAAAGGTTACTTAGCTTGGCAAGAAAACTCACATTAAAGATCAAAATAACAATTTCCTGGATTCCTGTGCAGGCTTCTAACTTGTCCCAGTATCCTTGGGCCATGAGTAAACAGCTGTGACATAATCAGTAACTGCTGGAAATGGACAGAAATCCCAGGCTCTTGGCAGTTCTCTCGGAGAACTGGAGGAAGAAGCAGGGCAGAGTGGACATGGAGGACTAATTACTGATAACGGCCAAGTTTCAGAGTGCTCATTGTGAGCCAGCTGCTCTGCTAAGTGCTTTGCCTGAGTGACCTTTAGAACCCCTATGGGCTGGGTTCTGCCCTGATTCCCACCTGGAAATGGACTCACCTGAGACACAGACTTGGGTGACTTTTTCCAGGCCATACACCTGAGACCCTAACTCCATTTGATTTTAGAGCCCTGTTATCAGCTGCTCTGTCAACACTCTACTTAATTAGAAACGAGAACCTACTGAGGTTCAAGTTCAGAGAGGTTCATTGAGACAGACACAGAGACATGTTCTGAAGGATCTTAGGTCCTTCACTCCAGAACAGGAACCAGGGTGCTTGGGGGCAGCAAAGCTGGTCCCTGAAAAGGGCTGGACTTGGCTCTGAACATAGCTCTTCGAGGGGCAGGCTGCCTTTGGGCCTGCTGTTGTAGTCTTTAATACGTACCTTTCCTCAGTATTGAAATGGGATTGTTTTGAAGTTTAATTGAGATATTTCATGACCGAGCTCAACATGGAGCCTGGGTGCATGAAGAGATCGAAAAGAAGTGGGAGGAAGAAGAGGGAAGGCAGCAGTGGTGGTAAGGGTTTGCTAGGGCAGAAGATAACTTTGTCCTCTTGAAATTACTCCCCTTTCTGTGGTCATAAGCATATTTAAAAGAAAGAAAGAAAGAAAGAAAGAAAGAAAGAAAGAAAGAAAGAAAGAAAGAAAGAAAGAAAGAAAGATAGATTTCCAGAAAGGCCCTCAGGCATGTCTTTGTTCCTTTCTGTCTCTCTTTTCTTGGATGTGGTACCCCATTGCCACTTCTCTTTTATCTCTTTCCCTCCTACCCAGCCTTGTCCATCCCCCAGATTATGGGTTGGCCATTCAGCTGCAAGCATTGGCCATTGGGTCTGTGTGTGGTTCCCAGCTTGGACTCAGGCACTCACCATTTCACAAACACAACTGTCACTTGAGGCCTGGCAGAACAATTTCCTCCCATCCTTGTCTGTTGGGGGGTGGTGGGGAGGACCAACTGGAGACACTCACCTGAGAACCTCCTGCTTATATGGCAGATTAGGGCCAACAGATGAGGGTTTTCTAGATGAGGTGGGGCCAGCAAAGCTAGGCTCCCCTTCTAAAAAAGTCACTTCTAAAAGAGGTGTATGTGAGAAGGGACTGGAGACTATTTCAAAGACATTACATTGACTTGAAAACCAGATGGAGAAATTTGTGGATTTCAGAAAAAAGTCTCAGCATTAATGGCACTCAAACACCAATGGCGTGGGTGCTGGTGGTAGGCATGGCCCCTCGGTTTAGCCTTCCTTCACTCAGCCATGTTCATAGCCTGAGACAAGGTGACCGAATTCCTCTCATAACCATAACACTCATTCATCATGTGTGTTTATAGTAACTGACACACTTCAAGGCCATTGACGAAAAGCAGCCTGCTGATGGCCGAGGGTCTCCCTGGTCATGCAGTGGGAAAGGACATTGGCCAAACCTTGAGATCTGGGTAATATGTGACTTATCTTAGGAATGCCTGACTTTGAAAAATATACACAGAGCGACCCACAATGGACCCTTAAAACTCTACTTGCTGGCCTTACGCATTCTCTGCCTCATTAAAAATGTTGGTTGTTTAAAATTGCTGAGGGATAATTAAACAGGCCTGCAGTTGATTTATGGGAGACAAACAGAGTGATGAATGCACAGGAATATTGTGTTGTGAGCGAGGTAATTTATGAAGATAAAGCTAAATACTAATGGGAGAAGCCCAACTCCAGGTTGGCAGCAAAAAGTGATGTGTCTCGAGAGTTCTTTAAGTCCACGGAGGCCAAAAACATCCAGGTGAGCCTCACACCTTGATATTCTGGCCTGCGTTTCATTTCATGAAATGAAAGACTGCACTCACACACACAAACACCTTCCCCCCCATATATATCCTGTAACCGCAGAGGCTAAACAATGTTTGGAATTTGATGTGGGATCAAAGGGAATAGTGATAACAGCCCCTGATGAGTGATTTTTTTCTTTTCTTTTCAAAATTTTTAAAAATAATTATTTATTTTAGAGATAATGAGAATAAGTGGGAGAGGAAGCAGGAGAGAGAGAGAGATCTCAAACAGACTCTGTGCTTAGGGCAGAGCCCAACATGGGGCTTGATCTCACGACCCTGAGATCACAACCTTAGCCCAAACCAAAAGTTGAATGTCTAACCGACTGCTCCACCCAGGCACTACCACTTTCTCTTTTCCGCATGCTGTGTTTCCTAGCAATGGTTGTAAGGCTGTTTTTACAAGTTATAAATTAGAGAGTGTGGGGACAGTACATGGAGTCTGAACCTTTAGTCTGGGAGCTCTATGGGGTGCTGTGGGGGAAGGTTTCCTTCATAGCTCTTCTTGGTGAAGCTCATAGTAAGAGAACAGAGAAGATGCATGGAGGCAGATTTCCGTGGGGGGATACTGTCTTGGAAGGCAGAGGATATCTGAGATTTTCAGGCACTTGAGTTTTTCACTGGAAGAGCCCACTGTTCTTCTGGGAGCAGCCTCGGTCAGCAGGCTTCTACCTTCCCGTGGCTTCTGGCCACCACTGCAGCTTCTAGCAGCTGCCCTGAGGTCAGTGCTCATAACATCATAGGTTTCTGCTGCCCTCTCTGGTTATCACTCTGGTTCCTCAGCAGCCAGTCAAGCCTGAGAAGGCCTTTGCCTCAGTAGACAACCCCTTCCATTCTGAGAGCTAGTCCTGGCTTGGCCAGTGCCCCCCTGGGCACAACCGTGCACTTCCACATCACTCACTTCTTGGCGCCTTTTCTCTCACCAACTCTGCCCTTAGCATGTTTCAGTTCACCCTAGAACTTACACTTGTAGGGTTCAATACTCAAACTGGAGCCCCAGCCTGGGTGTGCTTGGGTCTGAGGTCCAGCTCCACTTTCTCTGCCTGTGTCATCCCAGATGGGCACCCCGAGTGTCCCATAGCTTCCAAGGGAAGAAGAAAATTGAGCTCTAGGAATGGCCACTGGTCAAAACAGTGCTCATTAAATAGATTACCTACATGGTTCCTTTCTTGAAGGTGCTCCTGATAAAATCAGGGTGGTCATAAAGAAAGGACCTGACCCCAGCTTCCTTTTTGTTTTAGCTCTACCTTCCCTTCCTCTGCTCACCAAGTCAGAAATCCCGTCCTCCTTTGACTCTGTCCGGCTTTATGCTTCTATGTTTGTCACCCTCTTTGTTGGGAATAACCTTGCTGTTGCTCCCATGAAAACATCAGCTCCAGCACTAAGCTCTGCCTGTTTCCTTCTGTCAGAAACGACCTCAGAATCTGAGTGACTTCTTTCTGCTCAGAATCCCAGAGCTATCCACAAATCATTGCTAAAGACCTCTTTGTTTGAACAAAGGAAACATTTTGCCAACCTGGTTTGAGTTACTGTGTGAACTTGGAAATACTTAAAATGCTTAAAATACTCTTGGATGCAGAATAAGTTGATTTAAAATGTCCTTGTCCTCAATTTGTTTGAATTGGCATATTTATTACATGGAAAAATCAAAATCAATGACTATATTTCCCCTCCCCGATAAGCCCAAACCCGAATCTTAAAAAAACTGCAAATGTTTACCTTATTCCATTTTAATGTCTCTAAGACTTAAACAGACAATCATATTCTTGAGCTTTTAGTGTTTCTGTCATATTTATCAGTAATTTAAACCTAAGCCCATTAACAAAGTAGAACTTGTTGTTTAGATTGGAAACGAGAGTGCCTCTGTGAAACGCCAAGGTAACTCCCCATCCCCAGCGGTGGTGTCTTGAGCTTTTACAACCAGATCCAGGAAAAGTTGGTTTCCTTTTTACATAAATAGGAAGGCTGTCCTGCTGTACATGTGACTCAGAGACTGGCCTTGGCATTGCACTCTGGTCCGGGGCAAATATCATTCTCTTCTATATGGGGGTCCAACTATTTGGATGACTCGTGACAGTACTTCTAGAAGACAGAACATGAAGCAGAGTCAACATTATCAGTAAATAGAATCAAGTTGTCAATTTGGGCAAACTGACCCTGTGAAGCCATCAGACCCGAAGCCTCACATTGAGGTAGGTTACTTCTGTGCCGTCTTGCTGAGTCTGGAGACGGACAAGTGTTGGGTGTGTGTGTGGGAAAGGATGCCGTGGGGGTGGGGGTATCTGTGGGTAGGAAGATTTCGAGAAAAAAACCCCACATTGTCATCTGAAGGAAGATAAATGAAAATTGTTGGAGCAATAGGCCTCCAGGGACTAGTTACTTGTCTGCTATAATTCAGGGACTGCTCCAGTGACTTACGTTGACTCAACATGTCAAGTGTCAGTTCTGTGTTATGAAATAAAATACATGTTCTTTTAATGTAAACAGTACAGAAATGTTCTCAAATGTCCCAAGTCATTAGTCACATTGGACACATTCAGTGCCCTATGACTTGTCCCCACGGCTGTGTGCCTGGAGGTCACTTGGTGTGTAAAAAGAAAGGGTAGAGGAAGTAAATGGTGCAGCCATGTAATTAAAACCCAGTAGGCACCTTGGTCACCAGGAATCTGAGGAACATCCAAACAGCTTCTCAGGGAAGCTCAGGCTTTAATAGAGTGTGGGGTTGCACATTCAGAATCCTAGAGTGATCCCAGACAAAAGTCCCCCAGATGTCCCTATCTGCATTCTGCTTTGGTTTTGTTGTATGTTGTTGCATGAGATCAGAGGGAGGGGCCTGGCCAGTTGGTGCCCTGGTAGGGTTGACTCAGCATTGTGTGTGGGGGTAGGGAGGTGGTAAAATGCATGGGCTTCCCATCACATCCTGAGCTTCTTAGCACTGCACTATGCTGGTGGGTGGCCTCAGTTTCTCAGGTGTGTTGTGCAGATCAGATACAAAATTTACTTAGAACAGCCAAGAAATTGCACACAGAGAGCAAGCAGTAAGTGCCAACATTATTTAAATAGTCTTGTAGGGACATATATATGATGACATGTACTCTGTGCCAGGCTCTGCACCAGGGTGAAGAGGAGTGAGACTATGCATTCAGGAGCACAGGCCCCTGTTCTGGCTGCTTCATCTCTGTCTTCCGGTTCAAGGTCTGACAGATACAGAAACTCAATGTCTATGGGTTAAAATAAAGATAGGCTCTCTATCTTCACTTTCACTCTTTTCATAGTTTTGGAAACAAAATCTTATTAATTAAGGATCAACCAGGGGAAAAAAATCACTCTAAGTATTTATAACAGAGGGACCTCATTATCCAGGTGATAAGATGGCTGCAAGGCAGAGCATAGAGACATTGGAGGGACCTATGAATCCCCTGAGTTGGAGGAACCAAGGGGGTGGGTGTAGCTAGTGGCGTCTAAGTTCAAGGGGCATCTTAAGGAAACTGGGAGCTTGGTTTGCCTGGAAGGAGCTAGAGACCTAAGGACGATTGCCAGGGACACCATGTAGGTGTGAAGAAATGGTGAAGGAGAAATACCCGGGCTTCTCCCTTTCTTGTACTGTCTCTACCATATCTCTCTGTGGGTGAATCCTGCCACAAACCAGCTGGTACAAGAGTCCAGGCAACAGCATAACAGGGTCAGTGTCTCCTGTCCTGAAGCTCTGTTCCCATAAAGCAGAGAAGGAAAAGGTTTGGAGTGGCTCTGAGGGTAGACAGAGCTTATCTTGCATTTTCACTTGACAGCCTGGGAATTAATTTCCTCAATGTACTTGGAAATCCCCACAAAATCTCATGAATGGTGCATTCTCACCTCATTTAATGTGTGAGGAAGCTAAGGCTCAGAGGCATCCAGTAAATGGCTCTAGACCACGCAGTTTGTGGATGGCCTTGCAGGATTCCAAGTTAGGTTTCCTAACCCGCTTGTACCAACCCTCCTTCCTCCATGCCACCCTGAGAAGTTTCTTTTGCTTTTCTTAAGCTCTAAGAAGTTCCTTTCACTCACAAAAGTTTTGCATTTTATAGTGTTGTTCAAGTTGTCTGTTTCCTTGTTGATCTTCTGCCTGTTCTACCCATTATTGAAAGTAGGATATGCTTGAATTGTCTATTTCTCCCTCCATTCCTATCAGCTTTGTTGCATGCAGTTTGGGGCTCTTTTGTTAGGTGCATACAGGCTGATAACTTTCTGATAGCTTAATCTTTTTGTAATGACAAAATGTCCCTCCTTTTTTTTAAAGTAACATTTTGTCTTAAAATCTATTTTGTCTGGTATCGATATAGTCACTCTGGCTTTCTTATTGTTGCTGTTTGCACAGCATATATTTTGTATCTTTTTACTTTCAGCCCATTCTTATCTTTGAATCTAAAGTATGTCTCTTCTAGACAGCACATTTTATTTTTATCCAGTCTGACAACTTGCCTTTTGATTGGTTTACTTAATCCATTCATATTTAATATTATTGCTATAGCTGGATTTATATCTGCGATTTTACTTTTTGATTTCTGTATGCCTGTCTTTTTTGTCCCAGTGTTAACATTTTAAAAAGGCATGTTACTAAACTATAGATTTGGGTTTTAGGTGTAAAATTTAATAACAAAATATTATTCTGCTTTCCTTCCTTTGTGCAAGAATCTCCCTCAAGGTCTTCCTTATGAGGGACACAAAAACCTCTTTCTCACTTTGCAGGTCCTGGTGAGCTGCTCTGGGGAGGGGTTTGAGGGGCTCTTGAGAGTCACATGCCTCTGGTGGGGGGATGAGATGTGATTAGAGAACACCTACTAGCATTTCAGCCACCACTCTCCCTGCCCTGCACCCCTTTAGAGACAACTCTCAAGTTTCCTCTCACTTCAGGCATATTAAGAGGTTCCTACCTGATGGCAAAACAGCTCTCCTGGGCTGGACCATCATTGTGCACAAGGGCCAGAAGGGAAGCTCTCTGTGGGTGGTGATCAGGCTTAAGCACCTTCTCCTATGGTTACCAATACCAAGGCACCATTCCTCGAAAACTGCAGGCTTGTTGTAAATGATAACACACAACTCAGTTTGGCAGAGTGGAAAACATCTTATGATATAATCAAGTAAGTAAAGCAAAGTACAAAATTATACCCCTTGCTGAGAGCCCCATGTACAGCAGAACATACTTGTGGACGTCACTTTTGAGGGGGGAAGGGTGGGACACAAAGCTCAGAAAACATTTTCTCTTGTCATAGGTGAATGGCAATGTGTCTGCTGCTTTATTTTTGTTACATGTCCTTTACTGTTATAATATTTTTTGGTTTTGGCTTAAGAAGCAATAAAAACATGAAAATTAATGAAGGACTGATAAAAAGGAGCAAGGGAGGGAAAGAGGTAGAAAGGGAGAGAAGACAAAGGAATGGAGGTCAGCCTTATTTGGGCTGCAGGCAAAAGATAATCCCTTCAAGTTTTAAGGCAGCTACAGTTGATGAATAATGAAAGGAGATCTGAGCTCCATTTGTGTTTTAATATTTACTTAGTGTAGTAAAAAATTGGGGAAAAATAAAGTAAGGTATCAGGGGGAGTTCAAGACCTGAAATGGAGCATCTGAAACACGATCTTAAGAAAAGATACTGTGATTCCAGTCCAAAGACTTTAATTTCACACCAGGGACTAGGAAACTTCATGGCCTGTAAAACATTTTTTATGTCTGGTTATTTGCCCTGGGGGAGGAAGCAGAAGGCTCATCTCTGCATCCCTGGCCTCCCTGAGCTGCTTCTGCCCGCTCCCGGGCTCCTGTCCTGTGAGCTGCTGTGATTTGCCCTGAGACCAGTCGGCTAGGCCAGCTGCATCTGAGCCCCCACATCCAGGACCTCATGTCCCCTCAGATGGCACATCCATGGAGCCCTCCTTACCCCTGTATCCTAGTTTTTAGAAGGCACTTGAATGCCCTACAGTTGTGTCCCAGAGCTCCGGGACTCTATCTTCCTAGAGGAAACCGTGGCTACCCAGGCTTCATCACACATTCCCACTGGGTGGATTTCTATTGCGTCACCGTAGCTAAGCTGGGATGGCATTTGTCAGAATTCTGCTCGGAAGTGCTTGGAGTGAGCAGGGACAGCATAGGAGCTGCAGCGGGAGATCATCGCACTGCTGTCATCGCCCGCCCACTGGACCACCCAGTCTGGGGGTGGGAAGCCCCCAGCACTCTCCCTGTTCTTCACCATCTCCTGCCCTTCCCCACTGACTAGAGACCAGAAAGGCTCCAGTTGATCCTTCTCCATCTGGCGCTGCCAAAAGGGGGTCCTAGTTGTCTTTGTTTCCTGCACTTGACGTCGGTTGTCACTCTCCAGCTGCTTGTCCCACACACTCCAGGCTCTGGCATCAGAGGCCATCAGAGGCAGGAGAGGCAGGAGCAGCACTCAGGCATGGACCCCATCTGGCTAAATCCCTGAAGTAAATGTCCTACATGGGTCCTTGCACTTCTGCCCAACAGTGGAACCCTGACCAAGGCCCACCTGCAGGCTGCCCTTCCTCCCTTTTGGGCCGGGCCAGGGACTAGGACTGATTCTTATTTGCAGGCTCAGGTATTGCAGAACACAGGCTACTTTGGGGCCTTCAAGCTGATATTCCATCGCAGGGCCCCCAATGGGGCGTGTCAGGCCTGAGTAAGGCCTCGCTGGCATCTCAGAGCTGGAAGAGACTAGGTTTTCTGGGGTCCTCCTCGCCATGAGACTACTCAGAGCAGGTGCTCAGGGATAGGATTCACTCTGATGCTTAATTTATCTGATGCCTTCTTCTGATCCAATGGCCTGAAGATGGGGTGGGACCCTAGGGAGTGATGGGGTCCTCCCCTGGGGAGAGATGGAGTGAACCCCCAGGATAGTATGGACGCTCTCAGGGCAGCTATGGCTCTGCAGACTCATGCTACTTCCTTGCAAGGAAGCCCTCGAAAGGGATGCAGCCTTTTTCCTCCTTTTGGCACAGGTTTCTTGGCCTTTCTGGTCTTTCTATGCCCCAGGTTCTTGCAGTTGGAGGACAGACTGTGGCTGCTGACTTGTTAGGATCCACCCATGCTCTGGGCCCTCCTGACATACACCCTGTCACCTAACACTGGGGCCATGCAGCCGCCATGCTTCCACCTCTGAGCACTCTCCCACCTCAGTGAGTTTCTCCGTGTAGGACCAGGGTAATATGAGGGGAGTCTAGTGAAGGAGGGAGGCCAAATTATCCTCCCATGGGTCCTTTCTGTTAGAAATTTTTGGTTGCTTTAATGGTGACACCATCTCGTCCTTCCCACACTAGAGTCCCATCCATGAGAAGTGACCAGGTCAGTGGAATGTCACATGGGGTATTTTAGAGAACTGACCTCCGGGCTTACTTCTCTCTTATTCTTCCACAAAGCTCTCTGATCTGTGCAGTGCCATGGTCGCAGTCATAGACCCATTGGAACATTAGTTCTCCAAATGACTGGAGACATTCCACTCCCCCCCACCCCAGCAGCTTCCTGTCACTTTCATAAGGACATTAGATGTCAGAGAAGGGTCACAGGTATATTTGGGGTGACCCACAGACTAGTACCATACTCCCAGGTTCAGGAGCTCCCAGGGCTGAATTGGGGGACTCACAAAACTCATATGCTGATGTCCTATGCCGCAGTTCCTCAGAATGCAGCTGTATTTGGAGACCGAGTTTTTAGAGTGGTGATTAAGGTAAAAGGAAGACATTATTGTGGGCCCTAAGCCACTATGACTGGTGTCTTTATATGAAGAGGAGACAGGACACAGACACACATACACAAAAGACTCTGAAGACAAAGGAAGAGATGGCCATGGAAGACCAAAGAGAGGAAACCTTGGAAGAAATCAACCCAACGATTCTTGATGTAAGACATCCAGCCTCCGGAACTGCAAGCAAATCAAATTCTGTTGCTTAAGGTCCTCCCTCTGAGTGTTTTGTTATGGCAGTGCTAACCAACGACCACAGGTGGTGACTCAACTTACCCTCCATTTCCTTTCATGGCCCTCACACCTGACTTGTATGTATTTTTTTCCCACTCAGTCAGGGTTCATTCAGCAGAACAACACGGAAAGCACGTGGTTAGCTTCCCTTTTTCACAATCCCTGTGTTTTCCCCGATGTTCCAAGCCTGCCAGTTTCAGGATTGGGAGGCCCCACTGTGGTGCCTGGCCTACGCTGGCTGCCTTGATTCAGGAGGTACAAGCTGGGGGGCACCCAGGGGAGTAGGGACACGATTGAGAGGTCCAGGAGCCTGAGACCCAGTCCTGCAGGTCCTGCTCCAGAGGAGTCCGTTTCCTGCCCCTCAGTGTCCCAGCGTTCTGCTCCTGTGGCTTCTCCTCCACGGCCTCCTCTTTCCTGGCCTCCACCTTGACTGAGGAATTCCAAGGGCGCAGACGCAGAGAGGGCCAGGTCACAGACCCGAGGACAACCATGCCTTGAACGTGGATGTCATTGACTTGGAATCTCTGTCTTCCTTGTCTTAATTCCTAGAGACGGTGAATTGTACTTGCCAGCCCTAACTATTCTGGCTCTGGGATGTGAAAAAACCCCGTATGTTGGCCTGCTTTTGGTTTCGCCACATATACGGAATAGCAGGACAGTCTGCACGTGAAACGAAGTGTCTCTATTCACCACCGCTGCCCATCTATTAAAGGGTTATTGTAGCAGCAGTCAATACCTTCACTAGATGGCAGTTTACAGTGTCCTGACCACTTTTACAAGCTTTTTGTTTTGCTGCATTGTGTTACTGTCTCTGTTTCATAAATCTAAAATGAAGATGGGGAAGACCATATTCTCCCAATAATCGTGCAGCTATGATGATTCCTAGCTCAGGACAAATGTCCTCTTGGCCATCTCTTGCCTGTGTCACAACATCTTCTCAGTTGCCTCCTTATCTCTGTACTGCTGCCCCAGCACAAGGGACCCTGAGTAACTCAGCCAAGTGCACTATTCTGTACACGAACTAGGGGAGAAGAAGTCTCCCCAAGTCCATGAGATCAAGATAGTCTTTTTTCACAAAAGCCTGTTTGTTTCTGATCTCCCCAGCTTTCCCAGTTCTCAGGATCCGGGTCTGTGAGGAGCCTCCAGTCCTCCACCACCTGCCAATCTCAGGCAGCCAATGCCTTTCAAGATGCCTTTCAAGAATATCAGTGGCTGTGTTGCCCAACCTGGCTCAGAAAATGCCACTGTTTTTCCAAGTCCAAGTCACACTAGATGGATAGTAGAGAGAAGTAGTCATTTTTTGAGAATTATGGTACCTCCTCCCACCTGTACCATTGAGAAATCATCGACCCTCTATTCTGAGAAGGTCTGGTGATTATGTGTCCAATTCTAGCATCACTCAGAATCTACTTATGCTCTGCTAGCTTCAGGACTCCTAAACTCCTGAACAGCCCTTTGTGGCCATCAACACCCACCAGTCTTAAGACCCGACAGGGCATGGAGTGTCCGAGTTTTAGCTTATCTCAGCCTCCTTCTGCATTGGTTTAATGCAGAATTGGGCTCTGCCTTTTTTCCCTTTTCTGCCTTCTGCAGGAGAATTTGCCATTTGTCCTGTCCTGGGGCTGATATTTCAAGCCCTCTTCCTGGGGTTCCACATCTATAGTGAGCAGAATTCCTAAATTCCCACCCCTGGTATACACACCTCAAGTAATCTTCTCTTGAGCAATACTGAAAATGATGAATTTAACTTCTCTGATCAGGTTTCAAAGATGAAAGTCAATTTACAGATGAAATTAAGGTCCCTAATCAGTTGACTTTGATAATCAAAAGAGAGATCACCTAAGCCCTTAAAAGGGACTGGGCCCTATCTGAAGAGAGAGTCCAAACTTGAGAAAGATCCTATCACTGTCCTTGGAGAAGTAAGCCTCCATGTAGTAACAGGGCTTAGTGGGTGGGTGGGCAGGAGATGAGAGGAACCTCTAGCCAACAACCTTCAGCTGACAAGGAATCTGGGCCCAGGGTCCTCCAGTAGCAAAGAACTGAATTTGGCCAATAACCATATAAGCTTAGATGTGGATCCTGAGCTCCCAGCAGGAAATGAATTTTGGCCAACACCTTGATGCCGACCTTGTGAGGGACAGTGCCCAGACATCTGACCTATAAACTGTGAGATAAGAAACACAAGTCGTTTCAAGGGGTTAAGTTGGTGGTGGTTTCATATACAGCAGTGGAAAACTACTGTAGTGTCCCTACTTTTATCTCTACTCAGCATATGAGGTTGATTTTTATCATAGCTATTAGAGCTTTGCTGTTCTCTCTGCCACTGTTTGACTTCTTGATTGGCTTACATCCTGGAATCCCATTCTTCAGACACAACCTGAGCCCATGGTATACATGATAAATCCTGGGGTCTGGGCTATGGTTCATCCTCCCTAGTGTCAGTCCCCATGGCTCCATGCAACTAACTGAGTAGAAAGGAAGGAGAAGGTTTGGATCCCATGCTTATTCTCCAGTGGGCTCCATTTCACTAGCTATGCTCCTAGTTCCCATCAGATCCTTTCCAGAGACTCAGGAATAAAAAAAAAAAACAAAAAACAAAAAAACAAACCCAGCCACTCGAGATCAGGAACTCTCTCCCAAGGTTTCCCTAAAGAAGGTAATTTTTTTTTTTTGCTATTTCTTCAGACCACAGTAACTTGACACTAGAGAGGAATGAACATTTTTTTTTTTTTTGGAATTATAATGGCTTCTCCCATCTGCAGGGTTGAGAAATTATCAACCATCATTTCTTGGAAGTCTGGGTGATTTATTTGAGAAATTCTTAGGAGGGATTGCAATGAGAGAAATCTCAACAAAGTCTCAAAGCTGCTGACCAGCCTATTTAAAAATATGCCATATATTCAGCAAGCACTTAGGGTAAACCACAGGAAAAATACAGGAGAAAATTAATTCCCTGTCAAATACAGTTGGAAATATAAAACACAAAAATGTATTAGTGAAGATGGGAAATGGAGTAAGACCTCTGCTTGATTTCTGTTTATCAAGCAATATAATTAGGTTTTTGTTTTTATTTTGATGTGATTATAGACTCATAGGAAGTTGCAAAAAATGGCACACAGAGTCCCATATCTCTTCCCCCAGTTTCCCCCCAGTAGTGATATTTTACATAACTATAGTATAATATTAAATACAGAATTGACATGATACTTGGTATGGGTTGAATTGTGTCTGCCCCCCATATATGTTTGAATCCTAACTTCCCAGTACCTTAGAATATGAACTTCTTTGGAAATATGGTCGGCTGATGTAATTAATTAAGGTGAAATTATACTAGAGAAGGATGAGCTTCTAATCCACTATGACTGGTGTCCTTACAAAAAGATGGTCATATAAAGACAAAGACACACAGAGAAATTTTATGTGATGATAGGCAGAGATTTGAGCAATGCAGCTGCAAAGCCAAGGAATACCAAGGATTACCAGCCAACCACCAAAAGCTAAGATTAGAGGTAAGGAAAGATTCCCCCCTGCAGGTTTCAGAGTGAGCATGTCCCCCCTGACACCTTGATTTTAAACTTTTATGCTTCAGAACTGTGAGACAATATATTTCTGTTGTTCCAAGATGCCCAGTTTATGGCACTTGGTTAGGAAATGGATACAATACTAGACTAGACTACTGACTATATTAAGTTTTCACTACTTTTCACATGCATTTATTTGTGTTTGTGTCTGTATGCATGTGTATAATTCTATACAACTTTATCCTATATATAGATTCAACATAACCATTCAAATATGAGATGTTAAGAGGATGAAAATACTAGGAGGTATGGACTGAGAGAAAATATTTGAAAGCCACACATCTTGAAAGAATGTGTATTATACTGCTTTTAGGTGGGATATTCTATGAATGTCTATTAGGTTCTGGTGGTTGATGATGTCATTAAAGTCTTCTATATCTTTGCTGATTTGTGTGTGTGTGTGTGCGTGTGCGTGTGTGTGTGTGTGTGTGTGTGTGTGGCTAGTTGTAGGATAATGAATTTTTGAAATCCCTGGTTATAATTGATATTTTGTATATTTCCCCTTAAAATTTTATGAGTTTTGCTTTAAATATTTTGAAATTCTATTGTTTGGTGCATACACATTTAGAATTGCTACATCTTCTTGCTTTCTTTTACCATTATGTAAATTCCTCTTTGTCCTTGGTAATTCTGTATGCTCTGAAGTTCTTATCTGATGTTAATATAGCCCTCTTTCCTAAGGAATTTATATTTTCACGATGTATCTTTTCTTATCAACATTCCAGTGACCTATGTCATAATATATTGAATTTCCTATAGACAGCATACAGTTAGGTTATGTTTGCTACTCATTTTGCCAATTTCTGTCCTTTATTATTTTTTTTAAAAGATTTTATTTATTTGACAGAGAGAAACACAGCCAGAGAGGGAATACAAGCAGGGGGAGTGAGAGAGGGAGAAGCAGGCTTCCCGCCGAGCAGGAAGCCCAATGTGGGACTCGATCCCCGGTCTCCGGGATCATGACCTGAGCTGAAGGCAGTTGCTTAACTAACTGAGCCACCCAGGCACCCCGATTTCTGTCCTTTAATTGGTATATTTAGACTATTTGCATTTAAAGTAATTACTGATATGTTAAGGCCTAAGTGTGCCTTTTTATTATTTGTTTCTATTTATTCTCTTTTTCTTGTTCCTCGGTTTCCTTTTTCTTGACTTCCCTGAGGTTATTTAAAAATTATTTAGAATTTGATTTATTTGTAGTACTTTTGAGTATGTTTATATGGTGTGTGATTTTTCCTTATTATTTTTTATGGTTGCTCTTAGTATTACAACATGTATGAAGAACTTATGGGAGAGGATATTTGCAAATGACACTACAGACAAAGGGCTAATATCCAAAATCTATAAAGAACTACTCAAACTCAACATCCAAAAAGAAGATGAACAGATGAACACAACAAAAAATGGGCAGGAGACATGAAGAGGCACTTCTCCATAGAAGATATACAAATGAAATAATGTTCAACATCACTAGCTATCAGGGAAATTCAAATCAAAACCACACTGAGATACCACCTTACACCAGTCAGAATGGCCAAAATTAACAAGACAGGAAACAACAAGTGTTGGAGAGGCGGAGAAAGGGGAACCCTCTTACACTGTTGGTGAGAATGCAAGTTGGTGAGAATGCAAGTTGGTGCAGCCGCTTTGGAAAACAGTGTGGAGATCCATTAAAAAGTTAAAAATAGAGCTACCCTATGACCCTGCAATTGACTATTGGTATTTACCCCAAAGATACACATGTAGTGAAAAGAAGGGCCATATGTACTCCAATGTACATAGCAGCAATGGCCACAATTGCCAAACTGTGGAAAGAGCCAAGGTGCCCTTCAACAGATGAATGGATAAAGAAGATGTGGTACATATATACAATGGAATACTATGCCTCCATCAGAAAGGATGAATATCCAACTTTTGTAGCAACATGGACTGGACTGGAAGAGATTATGCTGAGTGAAATAAGCCAAGTAGAGAA
>PITA01027015.1:7332-21767 GCA_004023965.1 Spilogale gracilis
TTTCTTTCTTTCTTTCTTTCTTTCTTTCTTTCTTTCTTTTATTCTTTCTCCCTTCCTCCCTCCTCCCTTCCCTCTCTCCCTTCCTTCCTTCCTTCCTTCCTTCCTTCCTTCCTTCCTTCCTTCCTTCCTTCCTTTCTTCTTTCCTTCCTTCCTTATATCCATTTGCCCAACACCATTTATTGAAGAGACTATCCTTTCCCTGTTGTGTATTCTTGGTATTTTTGTTGAAGATTAGTTGACTATATATGTGCAAGTTCTCACTGGGCTTTCTATACTGTTCTGTTGGCCTACCAATCTGTTTCTACACTAGTATCATACTTTTTGATTGCAATAGTTTTGTAATATATAGTAGTCCCTCCTTGTCTGTAGTTTCACTTCCCATGGTTTCACATTGTGGTCCAGAAGTAAATGATCCTCCTCCTGACATATCATCAGAAGGTCAATAATAACTTAATGCTACATCACAATGCCTATGTTATCAATCTCTCTTCATCTCATCACATAAGCACTCTATCATCTCACATCATAAGAAGAAAAGTGAGTACAGTACAATATTATCTTGAGAGAGATGATACTCACATAACTTTTATTACAGTATATTTGAATTGTTCCACTTATTATTTATTTTTGTTAATCTCTTACTGTGCCTAATTTACAAATTAAACTTTATCATAGGTATGTATGTATAGGAAAAAGTATAGTATATATAGAATTCAGTATTATCTGAAGTATGATACTTCCAGTTTGGTTCCTCTTGCTCAAATTGCTTTGGCTATTGAAAATCTTTTGTGGTTCTATATGAATTTTAGAATTTTTTTCTATTTCTATAAAAAAAAGGTTATTGGAATTTTCATAGATATTGCATTGACTCTATAGATCACTTTGGTTAGTATGGACATTTTGACAATATTGATCCTTCCAATCCAGGAGTATGGATATCTTTTTACTTATTTGTATCTTCTTCAATCTCTGTCATTAATGTTTTAGTTTTCAATGTTCAGATCTTTCACTTCCTTGGCTAAGTGTATTACCAGGTATTTTTTTCTTTTTGATGCTATTATTAATAGATTTATTTTCTTTATTTCCTTTTTTTCTGGACAGCCTGTTGTTAGTATATAGAAACACAAATGATTTTGTATGTTAATCTTGTATCCTGCAACTTTACTGAATTCATTTATTATCTAACAGGTTTTTGGTGAAGTATTTAAAGTTTTCTTTATATAAGACCATGTCATTTGTGCAGACAATTTTACTTCTTTTCCCATTTGGAAGCCTTTTATATCTTTTTTTTGCCTAATTGCTCTGGCAAGGACATTCAGTACTATGTTGAATAGAAGTTGCAAGAGTGGCCATCATTGTCTTATTCCTGAGCTTAGAGCTTTCAGCTTTTCAGTGAGTATGATGAAAGCTGTGGGCTTGTCACATATGCCTTTTATTAAGTGAGGTCCATTCCTTCTATACCTAATTTGTTGAGAGTTTTTATCATGAATTTTGAATTTTGTCAAATGCTTTCTGTGCATCCACTGAGGTGATTATTTGATTTTTATCCTGCATTCTGTTAATGTGGTAAATTATACCGTTGTGTGTGGTGTGTGTGTGAGGTGTGTGTGTGTGTGTGTGTGTGTGTGTGTACATATAGAATTATCCTTGTCATCCTAGGGGTAAATCTCACGTAATTATGGTGTATGAAACTTTTAATGTGCTGTTGAATTTAATTTTCTGGTACTTTGTTGAGGATTTTTGCATCTATGTTCATCAGGGATATTAGCTTATAATTATCTACACTTGTAGCCTTGGTGTTAGGATAATGCTGGCCTTGTGAAATGATTTTGGAAGTATTCCTTCCTCTTCAATTGTTGGAAAGAGTTTGAGAAGAATTGGTATTAATTCTTTCTATGATAGAATTCACCAGTGAAGCCTTCAGGCTTTGGGTTTATCTTTGTTGAGAGGCTTTCAATTGTTGATTCAATATCCCTACTCCTTCTAGTCTATTAAGATTTTTTTTTATGATTCAGTATTCATAGATTCTTGTTTCTATGAATTTATCCATTCCTTCTAGGCTACCTAATTTGTTAGTATGTAGTTGTTCATAGTAGTATTTTAGGAGTTTTTGAAATTTCTGTGATATCGGTTGTAATGGCTCCACTTTCATTTCTGAATTATTTATTTGAGTCTTCTATTTTTCTTAGTCTGGCTAAAGATTTATCAATTCTGTTTATTTTTTCAAAAAAACTCAGTTTCACTGATTTCTTCTAAAGTTTTTCTAGTCTTGATTTCATTTCTTTTCACTCTGACCTTTGTTTTGTTTTGTTTTAGTTATTTTTGGCTTAGTTCTTCATTTCTACTTACATGCAGTGTAAAGTTATGTTGCTTATTCAACATTTTCCTTTTTCTTTTTTTCTTAATTAATTAATTTATTTTCAGTGTTCCAAAATTCATTGTTTATGCCCCACACCCAGTGCTCTAGGTAATACATGCCCTCAGTACCCACCAACAGGCTTGCCCATCCCCCCACCCCCTCCCCTCCAAGACCCTCAGTTTGTTTCTGAGTCCAAAATCTCCTATGTTTCGTTTCCCTTCCCAATTTACCTAACTTCCCATATCCTTTCTTTCTCCTACTGTCCTCTATATTGCCCCTTATGCACCACAAGTAAGTGAAACCATGTGATACTTGACTTTCTCTGTTTGGTTTATTTCACTCAGCATAATCTCTTCCAATCTGGTCCATGTTGCTACAAAAGTTGGGTATTCATCCTTTCTGATGGAGGCGTAATATTCCATTGTGTATATGTACCATATCTTCTTTATCCATTCATCTGTTGAAGGGCATCTTGGCTCTCACAATTTGGTGATTGTGGCCATTGCTGCTATGAACATTGGGGTACATATGTCCCTTCTTTTCACTACATCTGTATCTTTGGGGTAAATACCCAGTAGTACAATTGCAGGGTTATAGGGTAGCTCTATTTTTAGTTTTTTAAGGAATCTCCACACTGTTTTCTAAAGTGGCTGCACAAACTTGCATTCCCACCAACAGTGTAAGAGGGTTCCCCTTTCTCCGCAGCCTCTCCAACACTTGTTGTTTCCTGTCTTGTTAGTTTGGGCCATTCTGACTAGTGTAAGGTGGTATCTCAGTGTGGTTTTGATTTGAATTTCCCTGATAGCTCGTGATGATAGCATTTTTTCATGTGTCTGTTAGCCATTTGTATGTCTTCTATGGAGAAGTGCCTCTTCATATCTTCTGCCCATTTTTTGATGTGATCATCTTCTTTTTGGGTGTTGAGTTTGAGTAGTTATTTATATATCTTGGATATCAGCCCCTTGTCTGTAGTGTCATTTGCAAATATCCTCTTCCATTCCATGGGTTGCCTCTTTGTTTTGTTGACTGTTTCCTTTGCTGTGAAGAAGCTTTTAATTTTGATGAAGTACCAAAAGTTCATTTTTGCTTTTGTTTCCTTTGCCTTTGGAGACATGTCTTGAAAGAAGTTTCTGCGGCCAATGTCAAAGAGCTTACTGCCTATGTTCTCCTCCAGGATTTTGATGGATTCCTGCCTCACGTTGAGGTCTTTCATCCATTTGAAGTTTATCTTTGTGTGTGCCATAAGAGAATGGTCTGGTTTCATTCTTCTATTTTTTTTAAGATTTTATTTATTTATTTGACAGAGAGAGAGAGAGATCACAAGTTGGCAGAGAGGCAGGCAGAGAGAGAGAGCAGGAAGCAAACTCCCTGCTGAGCAGAGAGCCTGATGTGATCCTGGATCCCAGGACTCTGAGATCATGACTTGATCTGAAGGCAGAGGCTTTAACCCACTGAGCCACCCAGGTGCCCTAGTTTTATTCTTCTATATGTAGCTGTCCAATTTTCCCAGCACCTTTTATTGAAGAGACTGTCTTTTTTCCACTGGATATTTTTTCCTGCTTTGTCGAAGATGATTTGACCATAGAGTTGTGGATCCATATGTGGACTCTCTACTCTATTCCATTGGTCTATTTTTCTGTTTTTGTGCCAGTACCATGCTGTCTTGGTGATCACAGCTTTGTAATAAAGCCTGAAATCAGGTAATGTGATTCCCCCAGCTTTGTTTTTCTTCTTCAACAATTCCTTAGCAATTTAGGGTCTTTTTGGTTCCATATAAATTTTAAGATTGTTTGTTCCAATGCTTTGAAAAATGTTGGTGGAATTTTGATTGAGATGGCATTGAAAGTATAGATTGCTCTGGGCAGTATAGACATTTTAACAATGTTTATTCTTCCAATCCCTGAGCATGGAATGCTTTTCCATATGTTTGTGTCTTCTCCAATTTCTTTCATGAGTGTTTATAGTTCCTCCAGTACAGGTCCTTAACTCCTTTGGTTAGGATTATTCCTAGGTATCTTATGGTTTCTGGTGATATAGTAAACAGAATCGATTCTCTGATTTCCCTTTCTATATTTTCATTGTTAGCGTATAAGAACACAACTGATTTCTGTGCATTGATTTTGTATCCTGCCACCTTACTGAATTTTGGGAGTAGAGTCTTTTGGGTTTTCCACATAGAGTATCATTCATCCACAAAGAGAGAGGGCTTGACTTCTTCTTTGCCAATTTGAATACCTTTTATTTCTTTCTGTTGTCTGATTGCTGTTGCTAGGACTTCTAACACTATGTTAAACAATAGTGGTGAGAATGGGCATCTTTGTCTTGTTCCTGATCTCAGAGGGAAGGCTGTCAGTTTTTCCCCATTGAGAGTGATATTCGCTTTGGGTTTTCAATAGATAGATTTTATAAGGTTGAGAAATGTTCCCTCTATCCCTATACTTTGAAGAGTTTTAATCAGGAATGGATTTTGACAAATGCGTTTTCTGCATCAATTCAGATGTATTTTGTCAAATACGTTTTCTGCATCAATTGAGAGTACCATGTGGTTCTTCTCTCTTCTCTTATTGATTTGTTGTATCACGTTGATTGATTTGGGAGTGTTGAACCATCCTTGAATCCCTGGGATAAATCCCACCTGGTCGTGGTGGGTAATCTTTTTAATGTTTTGTTGGATCCTATTAGCAAGGATCTTGTTGAGAATCTTGGCATCCATATTCATCAGAGATATTGGTCTGAAGTTTTCCTTTTTGATGGGGTTTTTGTCTGGTTTGGGGATTAGAGTGATGCTGGCTTCATAGAAAGAATCTGGAAGTTTTCCTTCTGTTTCTATTTTCTGAAACAGCTTCAGGAGAATAGGTGTTATTTCTTCTTTGAATGTTTGGTAGAATTCCCCAGGGAATCTGTCAGGTCCTGGGCCCTTGTTTTTTAGGCGGTTCTTGATCACTGCTTCAATCTCGTTTTTAGATATTGGTCTATTTAGGTTGTCAATTTCTTCCTGTTTCAGTCTTGGAAATTTACAGGTTTCCAGGAATGCATCCATATCTTCTAGGTTGTTAAACTTATTGGCATATAACTATTGATACTAATTTCTAATGATTGTTTCTATTTCCTTGGTGTTAGTCATGATCTCTCCCCTTTCATTCATATTTTTATTACTTTGGGTCTTCTCCCTTTTCTTTGGATTAATTTGGCCAATGGTTTATCGATCTTATTGATTCTTTCAAAGAACCAGCTTCTAGTTTTGTTGATGTGTTTGTTCTACTGTATCTCTAGTTTCTAATTCATTGATCTCTGCTCTAATCTTAATTATTTCCCACCTTGTGTGTGGGGTTGGTTTAATTTGTTGTTTATTTTTCAGTTCTTTAAGATGTAATGAGAGTTGGTGTATTCAGGATTTTTCAATTTTTTTGAGTGAGGGTTAAGTGGCTATGTATTTCCCCCTTAGGACTGCCTTTGCCCTATCCCATAAGTTTTGGATTGATGTATCTTCATTCTCATTGGTTTCCATGAGTGTTTCAGTTCTTCTTTGATTTCCTGATTGATCCACAGATTCTTGAGCAGGATCATCTTTAGCTTACAAGTGTTTGATTTTCTTCTGAACTTTTTCTTCTGAGTTCCAGTTTCAAGGCACTGTGGTCAGAGAATATGCAGGGAATAATCTCAATCTTCTGGTATCAATTGAGCCCTGATTTGCGACCTAGTATATGGTCTATTCTGGAGAAAGTTACATGTGCACTCAAGAAGAATGAGTATTCTGCTGTTTTAGGGTGGAATGATCTGAATATATCTATGAGATACATCTGGTCCAATGTGTCATTCAAAGCTCTTGTTTCTTTGTTGATTTTCTGTTTACATGATCTGTCCATTGCTGAGAGTGGAGTGTTAAGATATCCTACAATTAATGTATTCATATCAATATGACTTTTTATTTTGTTTAACAGTTGGCTTATGTAGTTGGCTGCTCCCATGTTGGGGGCATAAATATTTACAGTTGTTAGATCTTCTTGGTGTATAGACCCTTTGAGAATTATGTAGTGTCCTTCTGTGTCTCTGACTACAGTCTTTAGGTTAAAATCTAATTTGTCTGATATGAGAATTTCTACCTCAGCTTTCTTTTGAGTTCCATTGGCATGAAAGATGGTCCTCCATCCCCTCACTTTCAATCTGGAAGTGTCTTTAGATTTAAAATGTGTTTCTTGTAAACAGCATATAGATGGGTCTTGTTTTATCCACTCTGCAACCCTGTGCCTTTTTTGGGAGCATTTAGGCCATTCACATTGAGAGTGATTATTGATAGATACATTTTTATTGACATCATGTTGCCTGTGAAGTTCATGTTTCTATAGATTTCCTCTGTAAATTTCTGTTCTGTGTCACTCTTGGGTTTGTTTCTCTTTTATAGAGCCCCCCTTAGTATTTCTTGTAGTGCTGGCTTAGTGGTCACATAATCTTTTAGACCTTGGTGGTCCTGGTAGCTCTTTATCTCTCTTCGCATTTCGAAAGTCAACTTTTCTAGGTACATTATCCTTGGTTGCATATTTTTTTTTTCATGCAACTTCTTGAATATGTCTTGCCAGCCCTTTATAGCTTGCCAGGTTTCTGTGGATAGGTCTGACATTATTCTGATGGTCCTCCCTCTGTATGCAAGGGATCGCTCCCCCCTAGCTTCCTTTAAGGCACATTTTTTTGATTTTATGATTCATGAATTTCACAATTATATGCCTGGAGGTTTTTCTGACCTCATTGATCTTGGGGAGGGGTGTCCTCTATGCCTCTAGGACATGAACATTAGTTTCATTCCCCAGATTAGGGAAATTTTCATCCATGATTTGTTCAACTATATCTTCTAGGCTTCTCTCTCTCTCAACTCCCAATAATTCTGATATCGGAGCGTTTCATGGCATCATTTATTTCCCTAATTCTATTTTCCTGGGATTTTAGCTGTTTGTTCCAAGACTTCTCTTGCTCCTCCTTCTTAATCCATCTGTCTTCTAAATCCCTAATACGATCTTCAGCTTCACCTATCCTGGCTGTTAGCATATTTAAATTAGATTGCATCTCATTAATAGCCTTTTTAACCTGTGCCAGTTTGGCTTTCACTTGCTTTAGAGCTTCTATCTTGTCACTAATGTTCTTTTCCAACTTAGCCATTGCTTGGATGATTGCTACCCTGAATTCCATTTCTGTCATATTGTTTATGTTCATTTCCAGTAATTCTGTGACAGAGGTTTCAGTCTCTGGGTTTTTCTTCATTGGTTGTTCCTCCTCCAAGTCATTTTGGCAAGAGGCGGTTGAGTGGATGTAGAGCTGAATATATCAACCACTATCCAGGTGAGTTGCTCGTTGGAAGGTTCAGAGCAATCAGAAGTCACCACCAAAAAGGAATAAGAAAGAAAAAAGAAAGAGAGGAAGAGAAAAGAAGCAAGAAAAAAACCCAGCCAGAATGGGCCCCAATGGTAGGATTTATATGGCACAAAACTACAACAGAGTAAAGAAAAAGACCATCAAGAGTAAAAGAAAGTTGAAGAGATAAAAAAGCTAAGCCCAACCCGAATGACCTCCAAGACCAGTATTTATATATTACAAAGGCAAAAACAATTGCACAGAAACACTGACAGTAGAATAGGATGGGAAGGTGAGTGCGAACCCTCGTTGTGGGCAAGGAAAGTATTTCAGATACTCCCGGGTTTGTCTTGTTATTATTGTTAGAGGAGTCCACTATCTAAAGATATAGGGAGATTAAAACTGGTTTGTATGTAGGGGTAGTATTGAATAGGAATGAAGGATTACCTTGCAACTTATAACTATATGTATATTTAAAAGAAAAAAGAATAAAGGAAAGAAGAGAGAAAAAAGGAAAAAAACAGAAAAAACAAACAAAAGAAGCAACAACAACAAAACACTGATATGTGTTTGAAAAAAGTTCAAGGTAAAACGTTATTATGGAGTGTTGTATTCAGTATGAATATTCATACATTCAGTATGAATGTATTCAGTATGTATGATGTTGTAATAATAAGTGGGTTAAAAATAAAAGAACAAAAACCATGAGAATGAATTTTAAAATAAAGTGAAAACTTTAAAAATAAAAAGAGAAAAAAGTTAAAAAGAAAATAAAGTGAAAAGCTGTATCTATAAAGCATACAGCTTTGGGGGCAGTACCAGGAGTTTAATATATTGCCTTTCCCCCTGATGTTAGGGTTTTACAGTTTGGGTGCTGTCCTCCTGTGCTTCTGGCTCACCTTCTGGGGGCGGGGCCTGCTGATTTCAGTCCCTTCTACCAGGTGAGTCCCCGCCCCCTTCCTAGGGACTGGGCTCCATGGCAACCAGGTTTTCAGGCGATTGTTCTCTGGAGGATTTGTTCTTTTGTGGCTTTTTGTAGTCAGGCCAGAGCAAGATATCTGCACCCAGACCTCCATCTCAGAGAGAGGCCTCAGTTAGCAGCCCTCTGGATGGTGCGGGGCTCACAGACTCTCTCGTATTTTCCCCTTTGTCTTGCTGTTTCCCACAACCGGGCGCCCCCGCAGCCCCTGGTCAGAATGGCACCTGCAGCCCCTTCGCTGCTGGGCCAGGAAACTGCAACTGATTTTGGATCCTGAGACCTTGTCTCTGCCCAGAGAGTCTGCAGTGCACCCCCACACAGGAGGGCCTGAGCTCCCGGGCCCCGCAGGTGGCATGGAAGTCTGCAGAGTTGCCTCCTGTGCGGGTTGTGTGCTCCTGGCCCAAGCAGCAGAAAAAAAAGTGGTGGGGGAAAAAAAGTGGCAGTTTTAAAGACACTCCGGCTGCCAGGCTCCCTCCCAAGCGGTGCCGGGGAGCGCTTTCTATCCCTGGCCCAGAGTCATAGTTTTATATCCCTGCCAATAGTGAAGACCCTTTGCTTCAGAGTGCTTTTAATCAGACTGCAAGTTTGCACAGGGCACTTTTGTATTGGGGTATTACCTTCCAGTGGGTCGCCTGGGTGGCTCCCTCCCCCTCCTACTTCTCTGAAATCAGCCTGAGCACTCCCGCTCGCTTTACCTCACTGCTGATGCTCTTCTGTCCCGTGGAAATCCAGAGTGTGTAGTCTTACATCTCAGGCTGATTTCATGGGTGTTCAGATTCTCCTGGTAGATAGTTCAGCTCACTTCAGGAGACCTTTTGCAACAGGGTCTCCTACTTCTTTGCCATCTTGCCCCTCCTGACATTTTCCTTTTTCTTAATAAAGGCATTCATAAATTTTCTTCTTAGAACTATTTTTGTTGTATCCTTTATGTTTTGGCATATTGTGTTTCCATTTTTGTTTGTCTCATGATTTTTTTTTTAATTTCCCTTTTGATTTCTTCCTTGACCTATTGTTTAGGAATGTGCTGTTTACTTTCCACATATTTGTAAATTTTTCCTATTCCCTTCTGTAATTGCTTTCTAGTTTCCTACCATTGTGGTCAGAAAAGATGCTTGATATAGTTTCAAACTTCTTAAATATGTTAAGATTTATTTTTGTGGCCCAATATATGATCTATCCTGGAGAATATTTCAGGTGTGCTTGAGAAAAATGTGTATTCTGCTGCTTTTGGATGGAATGTTTTGTATATGTCTTGTTAGGTCCCTTTGGGCTAATGTATGGTTTTACTCAAATGTTACCTTATTGATTTTGTCTGAATGAGCCATCCATTGCTGAAAGTGATGTATTGAAATCCCCTAATATTATTGTATTGCTGCTCATTTGTCCCTTCAGCTCTATTAATTATTTTCTTTATGTTTTTAGGTGCTCCGATGTTGTGTACCTATATTATGTATAATTGTTATATCCTTTTAATGAATTGACTCCTCTGTAATTATATAATAACCTTTATCTCTTACTACAGCTTTTGAGTTAAAATCTAGTTAGTCTGATATGAGTATAACTAACTTTGCTCTGTTTTGGTTTTCATTTGCATGAATATCTTTTTCCATCACTTCCCTTTCAGGCTATATGGGTCCTTAAAGCTAAAGTGACTCCCATGGTTTTGATTCCAGCCATTCTGACAAGTGTGAGGTTTTATCTCATTATCATTTTGATTTGCATTTCCCTGATGGTAAGTAATGTTGAGCATCTTTTCATGCATCTGTTTTCATCTCCATGTCTTCTTAGGAGAAATCTTTGTCCATGTCTTCTGTCCATTTTTAAGTTGGATTATTTGGGGTTTTTTGGTGTTGAGTTGTAAAAGTTTTTTAGATATTTTGGAAACTAACCATTTATTAGATGTCACTTGCAAATATCTTCTCCCATTCAGGAGGTTGTCTTTTAGTTTTGTTGGTTGTTTCCTTTGCTGTGCAGAAGCTTTTTAGTGATATAGTCCGAATAATTTGTTTTTGCTTTCATTTCACTTGCCTCAGGAGATACATCTCAAAAAATGTTGTTATGACAGATGTCAGAGAAATCACTGCTTGTGCTCTCTTCTAGGATTTGATAGTCTCACATTTAAGTCCTTAATTCACTTTGCGTTTATTTTTGTGTATGGAATAAGAAAGTGGTCCGGTTTCATTCTTTTTTATTTTCTTTGAGATTTTATTTATTTATTTTAGAGTGAAAGAGAGAGAGTGAGAGCAAGAAAGAGAATATGCACACTGGAGCAGGGAGAGGAAAAGGAGCAGAGGGGGAGGGAGAGGGGAAGAGAGAGAATCTCAAGCTGTGCCCAGATCAGAGCCCAATGCAGGGCTTGATCTCATGACTTTGAGATCATGACCTAAGTTGAAGCTAGGAGCTGGTCACTTAACTGAATGAGCCATTGACAGGTGCCCTCCAGTTTCATTGTTTTGCATGCATCTGTCCAGTTTTCCTAACACTATTTTTTGAAGAGACTGTCTTTTCCTCATTGCATGCGCTTGCCTCCTCTGTTGAAGATTAATTGACCATACAATCCTGGGCTTATTTCTGTGCTCTCTATTGTATTCCATTGATCTATGTGTCATTTTTGGGCCAGTACAATGCTGAGAACTGCCTTTAGCAATTCTTTTTTTTCTTTACAGATTTTATTTAAATTCAAGTGAGCTGACATATAGTGTAGTGTTAGTTTCAGGGGTAGAATTTAGTGATTCATCAGTTGCATATAACACCCGGTGCTTATTACATCAAGAGTCATCCTTAATGCCCATCCCCCATTCCCAATTACCTCCTCCTCCCACCCACCTCCCCCGCAGCAACCCTCAGTTTGTTCCCTATACTTAAAAGTCTCTTATGCGTTGCCTCTCTCTATCTTATTTTATTTTTCCTTACCTTCCCCTATGTTCATCTGTTTGCTTCTTGAATTCCACATATGAGTGAAATAATATGGTATTTATCTTTCTCTGACTGGCTTATTTTACTTAGCATAATACACTCTAGTCCCTCTGGTTCTATCCATGTCCTTGCAAATGGCAAGATTTCATTCCTTTTGATGGCTGAGAAATATTCCATTATATAAATTATCCATTATATAAATTATCCATTCATCAGTTGATGGACATTTGCGTTTTCCATGTTTTGGCTATTATGGATAGTACTGCTATAAACATTGGGGTGCATGTGCCCCTTCAAATCACTATTTTTGTATTCTTCAGAGAAATACCTAGCAGTACAATTGTATAATTGCTGGCTTGTAGGGTAGTTCTATTTTTAACTTTTTGAGGAAACTCCATACTGTTTTCCAGAGTGGCTGCACCAGTTTGCATTCCCACCAACAGTGTAAGAGGGTTCCCCTTTCTCTGCATCCTCACCAACATTTGTTGTTTCCTGAAATGTTAATTTTAGCCATTCTGACAGGTGTGAGGTGGTATCTCATTGTGGTTTTGATTTGTATTTGCCTGATAATGAGTGATGTTGAGCATTTTTCATGTGTCTATTGGCCATTTGTATCTCTTGTATGGAGAAATGTCTGTTCATGTCTTGTGCCCATTTCTTAACTGGATTTTTAATTTTGGGGGGTGTTGAGTTTGATAAGTTCTTTATAGATTTTAGATACTAGCCCTTTATCTGATATGTCATTTGCAAATACCTTCCCCCATTCCATAGGCTGCCTTTTAGTTTTAATGATTGTTTCTGCTGTGCAGAAGCTTTTTATCTCAATGAAATCCCAATAGTTCATTTTTGCTTTTGTTTCCAGCAATTCCTTTTTTAAAAAATATTTATTCATTTGGAGCACCTGAGTGGCTCAGTTGGTTAAGCATCTGCCTTCAGCTCAAGTCATGATCCCAGGGTCCTGGGACGGAATCTGGCATCCCGTTCTCTGCTCAGAGGGGGGTCTGCTTCTCCTACTCCCTCTGCTGCTCCCCCTGCTTGTGCTCTCTCTCACTGTCAAATAAATAAATAAAATATCTTTAAAAAATAAAGAAGTATTTATTTGAGAGAGAGAGCATGAGTTCGGGGAGGGACAGAGGAAGAGAACTTTCAAGCAGACTCCCTGCTGAGTACAGAGCCCAGCGTGGGGCTGGCTCTCATTATGCTGAGATAATGACCTGAGCCAAAACCAAGAGCTCGACACTTAACTGACTGAGTCACCTAGGCACCCCTCCCAGCAGCTCTTTCCTGTAACATGTCTAGGCTAAGTCTTCTTTAGTTTGAATCTGTTGGGGACCTTTGTTGCTTCTAGGATATGTACCTCGATGTCCATAACTCTCTCCATATTTGGAAATTTTTAGTCATTCTTTCTTTTCTCTTCTTTTTTTAAGGTTTCATTTATTTATTTGAGAGAGAAAGAGAGAGAGAGAGAGAGAGAATGAATGAGCGCACATGCAGGGAGAGTGGCAGGCAGAGGGAGAAGAAGCAGGTTCCCCACTAAGCAGGAAGCCTGACACCAGGCTCAATCCTAGGATTCTGGGATCATAACCTGAGCTGAAGGAAGATATTTAACTGATGAAGCCACCCAGGTGCCCTACCATTATTTCTTTAAATGCACTATCTATTTCTCTCTCTTCTTCTTCTTCTGGGACTCTCATAATGAGAATGTTAGCCCCCTTGATGGTGTCCCATAAATCCTTTAGGCTTTCTTCATCCTTTTTTCTTTTTTCTCCTCTGGATGGATACTTTCAAATCACCTGTCTTCAAGTTCAAAGATATTTTCTTCTGCTTAATTATGTCCGTTGATGATGCTATATATTGCATTTTTCATTTCATTCATTCTATACTTCAGGTCCAGAATCTGGTATTTTAAAAATTTTTAAAGGTATTTTTAAAAAATATTTCTATTTTTTTTCAATTTTTCCTTTTGTTCAGGTATTATTTTTCTGATTTTTTGTGTTATCTCTCCGTGTTCTCTTGTACTTTGCAGAGATTCCCTAGAATAATTATTTTGAATTCTTTGTCAGGAAATTTTATGTATTTCCATTTCTTTGGGATCAGTTACTGGAAAATTACTGTGGGTAGGCATCCTGATGCAGCCTGTGGAGTAGTTTGTAGCATTTGTGGCCTTTCTTCCATACTCCCAGCCACTTCCCTCAGTTGTTTTGTTCTCCTTAGTAATCTGCGTAAGGAGACTAAGAAGTGGGCCTCTTGGGCAGTGATCCACATGGTTGATGGGTCCAGGTACTCACTCACTGTGCTCTCAGTTTCCCTGTGAGAGAAATTACAGGCTCTAATGGTACTGAGCTGTGCCACTTTGGGGGAGAGGTGATGCAGATAAAATGCAACTGTTCTTGCCCTCTTTGATGTGTCTGTTCTTAGAATTTTTGCTCCAACGTTGTGTTGGAACTTCTTGACTGGACTCCTAGACTCCAACAAAGGTACTTTCATCTGTGGGTAGTTGTTAATTCATGCATCTATGGAGGGATAATAGTAGAAAGCTCCTATTCCTCCATTTTGATGATGTTCTGATTTATGATGATTTCAGTTCACTTGTTTTTTCTTTTAGGGCTTTGGAATCTGAATACCACAAAATTATGGTATCTTTCTTGTCCTTCACTCAGCTTGTCCTTATCAGTGTTCACTCGATAGAAGACTGGACGGGGGCAACTTCTGAGTAGTGTGGTCTAGCTGTGTGTTTAGGCTCCTCCAGATGTCAACTCACTGTGCCGCCCGTGTATGCTCTCATGAGCTCAGGATGTTTGCCCTTGACTCAGGCAAGTCCTTCCTTATGGCAGCTCA